>CABFWB010002967.1:79158-91712 GCA_902151455.1 Timema bartmani | reverse complement strand
CTGTTCACAGAACTACTAGTAAGACTGTAGTAACGATAATAACATGGAGGGAGGTCTACTGTTCATAGAACTACTAGTAACACTGTAGTAACGATAATAACATGGAGGGAGGTCTACTGTTCACAGAACTACTAGTAATACTGTAGAAAATAAGAGCATGAATATAAATATAAATACACAGTAAACAGAACTAATAGTTAACATTTATTTTAGAATTTAAAAATATTTATAGATATAGCATGCTATTTTGATCATCAAAATTAGCTACAAGGTGAATTTTCGAAGCGTGGTTGTAATATTGCATGTGAAATTCCAAACATGAAATGAAAATGTTTCATTAAATATTTTAAATACATTAACATAATGATAAAAATTAAATAAATACTGACAGTAGGGTTTATATACATAATTTGAATTAAAAACATGACTAGCAAACCCGTTCGAGAATTGCGCATAATTAGGTAAGTTGGGGAGGGAGAGGGTTGTATGAGAGATAAGCGTGTGGGATGTCTTTTAGGTATAGATTTCAGGGATCCTCTAGTAAACCAGGCTCACTAACCCCACATATATTCACACCTTAATGGGGAATGATTTTTGTAAGCAGGCTCATCAAATCTAGCAAGAGGAGTTAGGAGAATCCAGTGAGCCTCATAACAACTCTCGAGGAGTTATTTGAAGGTCACTGTCTGACAAGGACAAGGTAAGATTAAGGAAAAGTCCCTTAATCGTCGATGTCATACCTTTGATTGTCAGTAGGCAAGGAGGTATTGTTAGTTGGGAAGACATCCATACTGTATTTTGGAGTATTTTATGGTCTATATAAATCCAGGGCCAAATGAGGTTGAAGCTGCACGCTTCATTGTACAACGAGAATAGAGGTTCGTCTGAAGGGTATTTCGATATGTATTCTAGGAGTAGGAAATTCGAGTCTGCCATCCCAGACTAAAAGTTAAGCTTCATGGTAACACAGCAGTTACCTATAAGTTTTAGGAAGATGCTAGTAGGTATAACGCACGTGTCATTAGAGGAGTTCCAAGTGGGTCTGCAACGTCTAGATGTTTTTGAACAGGACCAGAAAAGAGATCAAGTTGGTTCACCTGGTTCATATCCCCACAGGTGGTCTAACTAAAACCAGTAGGAGGATCTGAATCACGGTTCCAGAACGGACCCTACCAGTAGAAGCCTTTAATGAGGGGCATAGAATTCAGAGGTAATTAGGGGAGAATGGTGAGCTTAGGGGACCCCTTCCGATAAATACCCGGTTAGAGGACAGGAGACCCGAGACCAACCACCATAAGCTCGATGTGCGAGATTCGAGGCCACCTAATGGACCATTCCCTCAAAATAGAAACCACCCATATGCCAGCGGTAGAAACTAAAGGTTTAAAAGCAACCACCAACCATCCCTACAACATTCTTATAAAAACTCTCAAAATAGGTAGATGACTAACGTAGGGTCAGGGTATAGGTCAAAATATATCCAGGGACTTAGTCAGTCTCCCAACCCCTTTGATGTCAATGCCATAGTCAGGGAGGTTAAAAGGGTCAACCTTAGATGTAGGGATCCCAGATCAGTCGATTGTTCTACACAATCTAGGAGCACATACAGTATAAGTACTACGGTCAAGTAATTGCGAAGTAGACCTTCAAGAGGAAGATGACGAAGACCGGACAACAAATCCGACTTGTCCAGAACTCACTTTGGAAGTAGTAGAAGTAGTCTTAAAGTCTCTCATGGCTTTAAGGGCCAAGACCCGTTGTGTCTCCGATGAAGCAACCGAGATAATACAAACAACAGGAAGACCGATCTCTATTCGTCCTTTGCCTATATTGAAAATCCTAGGGACAGCAAACAGAAAGGCAGGTAAACTTTATCCAGATGTTTGGTAGTAAAGAACTTAGGGAAACCAGTAACACTACGCATTTAGTACCTCATTGAGCAGGGGATTTTATTATACTTTTGCAACAAGAAAGTCTATTTGAGTAACCTCCAGGATACTGTACATGTTAGTGTAGTTTCCATGAGGTAAGACTGGACAATAAATGAAGATAAATACATTTTACAGAGTCTAGCCTTAGAAATCAAATCGTCTGAGAGATACTGGATCACTTCAACACCAAGGCAAAATCCTGGAAAGTGAAGAAGATATACCACAATAACACTGCATTTGAAAGTTGTATGGTGTAATTGGGACATTTAACGTTCGAGCAAAAAAGTATTTATTTATTATATTGTAGGAATGTAGAAAAGTATTTTCTGACCGAGTTGGATGGGCACAAGGTCGTAGCCAGCCAATAATTTCAGGGGGGGGGTTTGGTGGGCACATCCCTCAATTACCGGAAGCTAGAAAACATTCTAAATGATAAAGAGTTCTAGAATCTATCTGAAGAGTTTTTTATGGCAACATAACCCCCTAACTGCCGTAGGCTAAGACAAATTCTGAATATTAAACACCTCTAGTAGCTATCTGAAGTGTTTTATTTTTGCAACATAGCACCATAACTACCGAAGGCTACGAAAAATTCTAAATATTAAACACATACAGAAGCTATCTAAGGTGTTTTTTTATAGTGGAGTAAGGAGCCCAAAAAGGTTGATAGCCACAAGCAGGTTTGGTCCTTCTGGTATTAAGGCCCTCGTAAACTATGTTTCCATAATCAGTTTTCTGACACATCTCAAACTTGCGTGTCTACTGGTTTTGATCGGAGTATAATATGGGCTAGTTCACGTACCTCTTTAGAAAATGGTAGCGTCTGAATGCGCCAAAATGCCCTAATTTTAATTGGGAGTGCTGCATTAGCCATCCCCTGAATGCAGCAGATATCTAAATCTGGCTTCTGTTGTATTTAGGGGTATTTTCTCTGAAACCTTTTAATGTGTTTTGATTGTTTTCCTCGGTAAAGATTTCCCTCTAGCCATGATGGAATTACCAAGAAGGTGTTTGGTGTACTCGATTGTTTGGTTCTGGCTGTCCTTAATTGTTTAGAAGTAATAGATTTAGAGCTTGTGCTTCGTGACATAATTTCCGTGGTAAATATTCTAAAATCAATACAAACACTTCAATGGTTAATAGGTACCCATCTTGCTAATTTGTCATTCTTCAAACGACAAGTGTTCGTAAGTATTGCCCGATGGTTGGACTGAATTATAATTTTGTGTCCTAATAATAAACTTCTGAACCTCTGTAATGCTCAAACGATTGTTAAAAACTCTTTTTCTCTTGCAGTGTAACGACGTTCAGTTTGATTCAACTTTCGGCTGGTCATGGTTTTGTTCTGGTATTGTCCATCGTAGTCGAGTTGGATTGATGGTTGCTCCCAGAGCGTAAGTGCTGGCATTAGGGGTGATATGGGATGTTTTACCAAAGACTGGCTGCTTCAGAATCTTGGATTATTCAGGAACCAACTATTCGCTTCCCGGAACGCTGTTTCCTCTACCTCCGTCCATCTCCAAATTATCCCCTTCCTTAAACAGTTGGTGAGGGGAACTCCCACTCCTGCTAATTAACTGGTGTAACCTCTATAGAGCCCTACTATTCCTAAGAATGACTCCTGTTTTAGAAGTGGGTGTTAAGCTCCCTAATGATCTTTAGTTTTTTGCTGTCCATTCATACACCAACACATGTTAGGATGTGTCCTAAGAAGGTGACTTGGTCTCTGAAGAACAATGACTTCTTAAGCCTTAGAGTCATTCAGCACTTTATAAGTTGCTTGTACGTACGCTCCAGGTGATCTAGGTGATCCTCAAAGGTAGATGATGGGATTAATATGTCGTTAACCTAGGTCCTTGGGTATTTATATTTTGTATGTGGCTATATTAATTGAATGCTAGTATATTCTTCAATCACTGGGCTGATATTCCTTGTGGCTTGGGATAAAACGTCTAGGTCTACCTCGCCACTGCCCCGTGGACCCTTCAGTTTTCCGATTTAGTAATCATATCTTATTATAAAGCCCTAGTCTCTGCAGTTTTCAATAAATAGTATTCTCACAACATTGTTACTTAGGTCTTTCTATTTTTTTTATTTATGATATGGCAACAGTACTTAAACCTGAGTAAGGTACAAAAATCACTTACCGGACATTCCTTGTAGTTTAGTAATATGCACCTTATGTGCAGTTATCTTTAAACAGTTACTACGCAGTTATCTCGAAGCATTTTTTTGTAACAGTTTTGGCTATGGCCATCGTAAGTGAACGTTTTTATACTACACCATTCGTTTGTCATTTATTCCCTGCAATTTTGTTTCATATACAAGTTAATGTTTATTTGCCCATTCAAGTCCTATTTCCTTGAACATCTTCAACAGTTTCGTCAAGTTAATCCAGTCAAATGCCTTTATGAATTCAACAAAACACGTACATAACACAGTTCCTTAACGCCAAGGACTCTTTCAGATATTATCCTTAGAACTCCAATGCCATCTTTGATCCTTTTTCCTTACCTGAAGCCAACTTGCTCTTTTTTATATAAGACTTGCTCTACCTATTTTTTTTAGGTGCTTAGTGAGCAATATTTACTGTTCCAAGTGTTTTAAACTTAAATGCATTTTATAAATGAATTGCACATTCCTCATGTTATTTAATTCTTTTACTTAAATAATGTAGGCCCTTACAGCCTATCGTTGTCCACAGCCCCAAACTACCAAATAACAAAAAATAAAAACGAAATAATCTCTGTTTTTCTTCACTCACAGTTAACTCTAATTTTTACCAAGCCAAGGACTATAAAAAGTTCTTTATTTTTTGCCATCCACCCGCATAAATGTAAAGTCACTGGGCTGATGTGCTCTTAGCCATTTAATTTCAAGTTTTTCTTGCAGTTTTAAAGAAAAAAAATGGAGTTTATTTTATAGAAAGTCTACTTTATTCATTTTAATTAATCACACTCACTTGTCGCCTGACTTATTGGGTCTTTAATAAATAATAAAATACCCATACACGCTAAAACCAAATATAAACCATATTTATTAAATCAGACTGGCCCGATTAGCTACTGTTGAACTCGCTATGAAATGACCTTGAACGCTATCTCCCATTGGACGACGGGGCTTATCTGAGAAGGGTTGGCCCATATTAGATTCTATATTTAGTCATTAGAGTCTCAAGGGCTGGTACAGCCACGTGACGATTGGGGCGAGGAATGAATCCTCTTAGGACTGGACTATTGTATAACGAACCCAATAATTCACTGTGTGTAGAGAATGGTGCTCCACTTCATATTCATGTACATGGACCCCTCAAATAAATAAGGTATGTTCCAGAGCCAAGAGTGCTCTTATGAGCACGAGGAGGGCCTGTGGAAAGAACTGGGGGCTGAATCCCAGGAGCCTGTACTGGATATACACCATAGTAGTAAGACCCATAATTGGTTATGGGGCTGCAATATGGTGGAGGAAGGCAAATCAGGTGGGGGCTGTTAAGAAGCTGGGAAAAGTGCAAAGACTAGCATGTCTGGCTATGACCGGCGGAATTAACAGCGTACCCTCTGCAGGAATGGAAACTATGCTCGGCATACCTCCACTACACCTGTGGGTAAAAATGGAGGCAGCAGCAGGAGCATATAGATTGAGAAGTAATGGCAACTGGATACATACAGGATATCCAGGATCACACACAAACATTTTGGATGTGGTTAAAGTAGGACCCGTGGTAGAGATGCCGGGAGACTACATGAAGCCATCGTTCTGCTTCAAGAAGTCTTTCGAGGTAAAGATTGGAAGTAAGGAGCAGTGGAAGATGGAGCCTCAGCACCGATCAGGGGATATAATATGGTTCACTGACGGGTCAAAGATGGAAGAAGGCACTGGAGCGGGAGTATATGGGGTTCAGCCTAGACTGGAGAAGTGGTATTCTCTAGGGGGTCTGGCCACAGTATTCCAGGCGGAAGTGTATGCAGTCAGGGCGTGTGTGGAGGAGAATATAGGTAGGGGGTACGTTAATCGCAGTATCTACATGTATTCAGACAGCCAGGCGGCTCTGAAGGCATTAAGAGCACCAAATACGAGATCAAAGATCGTCAAAGAATGCTATGAAGCCCTAGAGAAGCTAGGGAAGCACAATAAGGTGATCCTAACATGGGTTCCTGGCCATGTTGGAATCAGCGGTAATGAGAACGCAGATAGACTAGCCAGAACAGGGGCACAGAATCCCTTCATAGGACCAGAACCTGTTCTGGGTATTACTAAGCGGACAGTGAGGAAGGAACTGCATGACTGGATTAAAAGACAGCATGCAGAATACTGGGCAAACACCCAGAAGCAAAGGCATGGGAAGCTAATGATGCCGAGACCATGTCCAAAGAGAAGCACTGCTATACTGAACCTTAACAGGAAGCAGATGAGACTAATGGTGAGTCTAATGACTGGCCATGAGAATTTCAGGAAACACCTATACAACATGGGGGTAGAGAGAGAGACCATGAAATGTAGAAAGTGCAATGAGGAAGATGAAACAGCATCACACCTCATATTCCAATGTAAAACATTGGAACTAAGAAGATACAACCAATTTGGAACTCTGGACCCAAATGGAATTGTATCTAGTGATCATCTAGTTGAGGGACTCCTTGGGCTTTTTAGGAACACAGGATGGCTTGACTAGGATAACAGGGAGAGATACCGCACAATAAGCTGAGGCTTCGGTGTGGGTAGGCAGGGGGAATGGACCCTCCTGTTTTGTCTCCCTGTAACAATCTAATCTAATCTAATCTAATCATATTCATGTCATTTCTAAAAATATGATATAAAAATAAAAGAAAGAAAAAAATATATTTTGTTAAGTTCAAAAAGTGTTGGTGGGTCCGGGCCCCTATTAGTGAGTATTCTATTATTCAAGTCACGATTTTTCGCCATGGGTTATATCAAACTAATGATTCTGTTGTTACTGCATTTCTTGGCTTTTTTTCCTTCTGTAGAGCCATAGTAATAATTATCACTTCTACGAAGTCTTATGCTAGTAAATATTTCTTATACTTATCAAAAAAAAGATGTAAATGGTCAGTTTTTCTGTGTATCATAATGTAGATGTAATTAACCTAATACTTGCTTACCTAGGTACTTAATTAATTATATATTCTATTATTCTAGGAGCTTGAAAGTTCATAGATGCGCTGATAAAAGTACGGCAACTATCTATATCTTGGTCTATTTCTATCCAGTCCACCTCACTACATACTATCTCTTTCAGGTCCATTCTAATGTTCTCATCCCACCTGCGTCTAGATGTTCCCAATTATCTCTTCCAATTGGGTTTATCAGTCAATACCCTGAGAATGGTGCTAGATTTGTCAATTCACGTTGCATCTCTTGATCACTGTAATCTGTGGGATCTGATTATCCTAACAATATCTTGTGTTGAATAGAGGGTACGTAACCCATCATTTTATAACCTACTTCACTCCCCAGTATCTTCATCCCTTTTAGGACCAAATATCTTCATAAGCTCCTTGTTTACGAACATCCCCCCTCCCCCTTCTTTTAATATAAAATACAGTGTTTCACATAAATAGAGAAATATACTTCCTAATGCATTTATTTATTTGGACGTTTTTTAAAACTGCGTCTTACTCCCTGTTCAGGTTATATGCATAGATAAAATATATTCACAATAACTATTAATCATGTTATGTTCACTGTGATAAAAATATAAAACTTGGATTTTAGATAGAGAATATTTTATATTGATGGTGATTCGCCTCAAATCTAAAATTGGACTTCACATGAGCATAAAAAATAACGGTTAATTTACTTATACATACAATAAGGGATTTTTTTTTATAAAAATAAGAGTGTTATTCAATATTTAACTATTATTTTAACACAAAAGAAAATTAATAAGCCTATATTTTCACTGTTTGAAAATTCACTCCGGTAAATTATGAAGTGAGACGACACTCTCCAACGTGATTAGGAATAGTAATTATAAAAATAAACTTTTGTTTATTTACTCTAAATATAAAATACAACTTCTTCCCCATTAATCATATTAATCATACTTGTATGTATAAATAGGTGAGTATAAGAGTATTCTGCATAACCTATAATAGAAAATAACATTTTAAGAACACATCTCACGGTCGATTATTTGGAAGAATATTTTGCCCCTTAAACAATAATTACGGTTTGATGCATCTTTCATTAATTTTGACAACAGTAGAATTGGAAACAGTTTAATATAATTTTAATTTTTAAATACATACTTTTCAAGGTTATATTTTTAAAAATATTATAAATTAAAGGAATTGCATCAATTTCATTGTTTTAATAAAGTAATATAGGGAAAACTATAGCAAGATGTGACGTCCGGTACGAGCTGTACTATTTAGGTAGGCCTATACTTGAGTTATTTATTTTTCAATGGGGGAGATGGGCTATTATAAAATCCCGTTGTTCCAAACATTAATGTACCTTGAGAGGAACAAAAATTTGTCATACAAATATTAGGACTCTCCTCGACTTACGCTCGCTGCAACCTAAATTTTTCATAGTTCATGAAAAAGAAATGTATATTGTTTTTGAACTTGTCCGTTTCCGTTCCTTGTTTATTAATATCACGTTTATCCAAATTTTGTGATTTTCAAGATAATTTTTTAGTGATTTAAGGTAAATAGTCTTTGACATAATTCTAAACACCTCTTATGAAATATTTATAAAACGTTTTAATTCTTTATAATATGATATTAATAGGAATTTATGATGTGGTTAGTTTTACTGATCTCTTCTGTTTTTATACTTTTTATTTATGATAAATCTTTGCCATATGCCGGCAAATAAGTAAAGACATTATTAAATAGCAATTGCTTACATAATATTTATATAGCAAATTTAATTTGTGATGTCCTTTCCAAATATTTAATCAACGGACGATAATATGGTCACTTATTATTTTACCATTTTGAGGTTAGAATTATTGCACTTCTCTAAAACTTCTACAGATAATTTATTCGATAAGTTTTTGCTACAGATATTTAACCTTAGGATATTTAACCATATTTATAAGTTTCCTAGATTTTAAGCTCATTGACTCTGAAATTATCATGTGATAAAAAGGGCTTTTACATCATTAGGTTAGACTTGGGCTCACCAACCTACTTTATCTTTGGTAACAAAGTCCACCATTGAATTTCAATTTGTTATTTAGCAGTGTCATATTTCTCCTTTTGGTTTTTAACACGTACATCTATTAGTATTTTTTTAAATTACATAGGCCATAAAAATAAATGTTCCTGTAGCGTAAATATCTTGATAAACTAATGATCATATGAATGTGTGAAATTTGGGGAAAATTGGGCCTAACTTTACAGTAATGATTTGTCGGGGATAGTATGAGCCTAGGGCGGAATTCTATATTGTTTTTCTTTGTTAAATTATTATAAACGTAATATTTTTTTCTAGCACTTATATTTAGCCACACGAACACAACAAACATAAGCAAATTTCCGGAAAACAAACAATGTGAAATAATTCTAAAGAAAAAAAATGATAAAACTTCATAATCCACCTGATAAAATAACTTTTTTTTTCTGTGTCAAATAGCCTAATTATTGTAAAAATATTACTAGAAAACTCACTTAATTTACCCTATTAAAATCTGCCAAATCACGTAGCATTGCATGGAAGTCTTCAATTTAATTTCTTGCACAGATGTTTGTCCACATAAACCTGTTGCTGTGTGGGTGAAATAATGTATTTATTAATATGCATCAACCATTTACAAGTACTCTCAGTTTTCTTTTTTAAGTAACAAACCTAACTTGTAAATGAGTAGCTTAATTATTGTCTTATTATCATGATTAATAAAACTTTCAATACCTTATAACGAAACAATCGAAAGTAGATCATCTCAACTGTGTAGCAAATATTTTAGCGCGTGATAACATTTTTTTGGTGCATACAATTTTTAATGTCTTAGACAAAAAAAAAAACCTTCTGAGCTTAACCTAACCTTTAATGTGTGACTAAAAATTTTGACTAACCGTGGTTTTAACTTGACTATTTTTGTTAGAAGGAATTGAAGAATCAGGACAGCTTGGTAAAATATGATTAGAGAAGACCGTGCTTTAAAATAGCAATCTAGTTTTTTAAACATATTTTTAAAAATTGGTAATTTTTTACAACATTTGTTTTGTTATAATAAAAAATTTGCTTATGTTTTTGTGCTAATGAATTCTAGAAAATATTAAATTTTTCATAATTTGACAGAGAAAAAAATATTCTCGCCCTTGTCGCACACTTTAGCCGATACATCAAATGGGGCACCAAAAGGTTATAGTAGGTAATTATATTTATTGACATGTTGAAAATTTGAGGGTTAGGTTACTAACAATTCCTGCAAGTTTAACTTAAAGAAGGCATGATGAGGTAATTTTAAGGAATTTACCTGCAAAAAGAATACAAACATCCTTAATGCAACAATAACTTAACTCCAATTTTTATAGCCTTCGAAGCCCACTTTCGACCACAACATTGTTTGAAAGTCACTAAAATTTGTCATTCTAGAAATATACGTCTTGTTTGATTTGTTAATTTTAAAGCGTTCATCTATAGAGCTTCCAATTCAGACTGCACATCAAGCATTATGTCATTGTAGTACTATAGACCTACTCAGATCCAAGAAGATGTGTGTTTCAAGGTCATGTCAATGTTTCCTATTGTTACGCCATGCAATGTGCTCTCACCTCTGTTTCTCGCACTCGGTGACAAGGTACAACTTTGAGCTATGAATGTTGGCATGGGGGGAGAGGGGTTTCCATCTCCAGTATAACCTGAAACACACAAACAATTGACAACGAGTATAATTATATTTCAGCTGAAATAATGGTTATCCGGTACTTATCGGATCCAAGAATTCTTTGGTAATTTTTTACTATCCGAAGAAAGTACGGGTGTTTCAAACCTACCTCAACTTGCAATATTTATTCCTGGAGTTAACAATTTATTCCATGTGACAAAATGAATTCTGAGCTCTTTAAGTTTGGAAGACACTTCTAAAGGAAAGGGGAAGATTTTTAAAAATAGCATAAAGTGATTGTCCGACAACAGTTTGCATTTAGAGACGCTTTCCTGATGGAGCACTGGCTATAATAGGGAAAAATAAAGGAGCTGTAAAGTTATATACGAACCAGTTTGACATGAGAACCATTAAAACCATTGCTGTGTTTGTCATCCACTGTTTGAGACATCAGCAAAATGAATTTGGTCATGTGTTGTCAATGAACCGTGTCATGAATGTAGTTATAGAAAGAGTAAACTACATCGATCGCATGCACTTAAGCATCGCCATTTCAAGGAATTCTTGATTGAATTATGTTCCAAATAGGGGACATTGTGTATTTCACCATTGTAAGATGGCTGAGTCACGGAAAATGCTTAAAACAATTGTTTGAGTTATAGGAAGAAATTGAGATCTTTAAATGATGAAGAGTGGTTGTCGGACCTAAGTTTTTTTTTTGTTATGAAGGAAAAATTTAACCAACATAACAGGAATCTGCAGGGGAAAGATAATTTAACTACTGATGCTTGTAATTACATAAAAAAAAACTTTCAGCATCATTTGAACGTCATTTCTCAGAACTCGCAAAGTATCATAAAGTGTTTGATAAATTTGGCTCCCCATTTAACGTTGATGTTTCTATACTGTCCCATTAGCTCTGCAGATTTAAGTATTTGATTTACAGAGTAGGCCTAACAACGACTTAAAACACATTCACGCCACAATATTCAAAATCTTCTTTTACAACACGTATGTGACAGTGGAAAATTATCCCAAATTAATATATTTTGCACAAAAAACTGTAAGTGCCTTTGGACCCACATACTTTTGAGAAACTTTCATTTTTGAATTTCATAAATGTTAATCTGGAAAATCAATAAAGATGTGCAGCTACCAATATTGAAGTAGATTAAAAAAAAGCTATTACCTCATTGATGTATGTAGGTATATAGTAAAATCAATTAATAAAATATTTGTTTATGGAATTTGATTTTCTATTTTTCAAATATTGTTTTATTTTATGTGTGGCTCACGGCAAAATTATATTTCATCAAAGTGGCCCGTGGAGCAACCTGGTTTGGCCAGACCTGTTTTAGAGGAAGGCTAAATCTAGAGCCATTTTTCATCAAACCTATTCTCATAGCTCAGCAAATATGCTTAAAAACTCATTGAAAATGATTTAATGTCACATTGTCACACATTTTATCTGCAAATAAACTTCAAACTATAGGTTTGTTAATGAAAAAGAGACTTGTTGTAAACTTTCTATATTACTTTGGTGTGAACCATATTTTGAAATAACACATTGTAGAGTTAAATATTGCATTAGAGATGAACATCTGCATGGCAAAGGCAGCAAAAAGCCAGCTAGTTTGGCTACAGCTGGTCTACATTGCTCTTTCAGACTTTTGGGGGCACTTTTGTTAGGTTAGGCAGGCCCTACCTAATGTTATTTTATTGCTTATTGACCTCATGGAAAGATTAGTGTGATTATTTAGTTGTTCCCAAACTTCTTAGAGTCATTGCCCCCTTGCCCTAGTGCCCCCCCCCCCCCCCCCCCC
>CABFWB010002967.1:47796-74006 GCA_902151455.1 Timema bartmani | reverse complement strand
TTTTTTTGTAAAATGTACTGTAGATTACTTACCATTATTTTTAATAGATGAGGAAAATAATTATAGATAGGCTAAATGATCGTAAAATAATATTTTTCATCATTTTGAGCAATTATGATATTTAAAATAAATATAATTTTTTTAAAAGTGGGGCAAAGTAGCCCATACGAGCTGATAACTTTGCTCCACTATAGAAAACCTATATAATATTGTATTTAAAACTATTGAGGGGCAATGTTATACATACCAAAATAATCCTTAAAATTCTGCCGTTAATAAATTTAATTTTTAAACAAAAATCTTAATCGAAGTTAGAAAAAGAAGCCACAATATCACTAAAGTTAAGAAGAAATATTTTACATTAATTAAATAAGATTGGAAAATAGTAGAAAATAGAAAAAAAGACGAAAAAATAATAATTAACTGTAAGGTAATTGTAAAAAGTATTTGCAAAAATTAATTTACGTGCAGTCATCAACAGATTGTAATTCAGGGACTACAAAAAATCCTCTGTTATTAATTCTCATTGTCACCTTGGAATTCTAATTTGTTTCTGAATATATCCAGTTCTTCATCAGATGAATCTTGGAGTAGTACATCATCTGGCACTTCCTCTTCACTTGAAGAAGTTTCTTATCGGACAGGTTTCACACGGTTCTTTTGTTCCTAGGATAAATGACAACAGTTCTCAGTTATTTGTTCAGTAGATGATTCTCCAGTTAGAGAGTGAACCATTACTGGTAAATGTTCTTCTGCCATTTGACACACTCATTTCAGGAGGAATACAGACTTTCTTTCTTCTTTTAGGAACACATTCGCCACTAGGACTTGCATTTCTTAAAGCTGGTAGAATTTCAAGGAAAGCTGAATTTACTGCTTCTTTGTGTCCTGACGCCTCTTTTCTTGCAAAGCGCTGTAATATTGGTTCCAAATAATAGGGAAATGTTCCGCATTTCTTAAAACCATTTTCTAAATTTGTTTTAATAATAAGCTGTATAATTTCAAAGCACTTTTTCAACAGAAATGGGAACTGTTACTCCGGGAGTACAATAGACTCCAGCCCTTAGGGTGTTTTCTTCCATTCTGTCAATACCTTCCTCCAAACCACTTTTAATGGGCGAAAGAAGCCACATCAATTGGCTGAGTAAGGTGCGTATTATTGACCAAGAGGAAAACCAAATAAATACTTTCCTGACAACATTTTTGAAAATTTTTAACATTCAAATGGGGAGACAAATTGTCAGTAATTACCACTTTCTTTCAATTTACGATGTGGAGCAAAGTAGCCCCCAAAAGGCCGAAAACATAACCTCAAATTCATATTCGTTAGTAATAACAGAAAATATATATATTTTTTTTATAAAACTGTAAATTTTTTTGTAATCATCAAATATTACTTGACAATAAAAAATACACTTACCTCATGGATCTTATTTTAAAATACTGAAAACAACTTTTTCACGCAAATGAATTTTATTTCTGGTCACACATTAAGATAACACTCACATTGGTGCAACTCAAAACATGAGATGGGAACCATTGACCATTCCCAACAAAGGAGGTGCTGCCACCTACTGGTAAAACATGAAAACAATACCAAATGATTCTTACAACACTCGCTAGATGGTGCTAAAACATTTTTTTTTCTTTATGGAGCAATTTTACCCCCCCAGGGGCAAAGTAGCCTCACTTTAAGGGTACTTAAGGTTTTGATTTTTAGGTCCTGATTATATATTTTTTATTAATAAAATTGTTATGTAGGCCTACACATAATGGAAAAAATTAATACTTCAATATAAAAATTCACAATCTTAGGAGTTTGAAAAATTTCCATTACACTAGATATGTACTACCATTTAGCAATAGCTATTATTCTGAATATTTATTAACAGTATAAATCTCCGGGGGACAACATCTATCTGCAGTATACTTCCTTTTAAGTATTAGCTTGTCTATTTTAGTTTTTTTAGTTTTAGATGGCTTAGTAAAATGTATAATTAGCTAAATTAATTTTATAAATAATTATTTAAAAGTTGTATGTGTTGTAATATTGAAAAGAAAAGAAATCAAGTGATCTGGAGCGACTTGAGTAGTAAAATATCAAATTGGCCCGGCCCAAACTTTTTTATGAATGATTTTCAACTGAAAAATGCCATCTAATGTTTTTTAAATAAAGTTCATATTGCATTTACAAATACAAACACAATCATTTATGGCAAGTAGCTTAAACACAATAAGTAATTGCGCCAGCCGTTAATGTATGCTTACAAATTGTAATTATGTATTTATTTATTCATAAACCACACAAGACACCCTCTTCATATTTTTTTCCAAATAAGTCTATGCTATTCTTGTTTTGTATTTAAAATATGAGAAATAAATAATGAAAATTAAAATGGAAACATAATTGTGATATTATAGATAACATTTATCTAAAATGTTTGGATTGGGTTTTGAAGTACTATACATAAGCTTTAATCTGACATTCAAAATTAGCAAAATTTGTTAGTAAATAATGAAGCTATGAATATTTTAAGTAATTAAAATCCAAATCAGATTAACACTAAATGTAGGAAACTGGGGCCATTTATACACCAACAAATCCAAAAAAATAATATAGCTATAGCTTGTATCTTATACCTATGAAAAAAATCTTAGATTTAAGGTCACATGACATTAGGTGATGTAACATGAAATAGACCAGTGGACAAAGAATCACTTTAGATTCCTGTCTTACAAGAATGTAGCTTCTCTTCTATTTTTGTTTGGTTTTAAAACTTATAAAGTGAACTGTATCTACCTTTTGGATGCTGGATACAGACAGGAAAAATCAGGGAACTCTTTGTTGCCAGGGAAATGTTAGAGAATTCAATAAAAAGAAGGAAAAGTCAAGGAATTTAAATGCTAGATTAATTAGGCACCTAAAGATTTAAACAAAAGTAAGTGATTTTTGTTTCTCGATGCTAACAAAATGCATTTCCAAGATATTTCAGTCTGAACATGAGAACATGAGATAGTTGTAGAGGTTTTATTTTATAACATATCTACACAAGGACGCAAATATTACCTAAAATGTTAAATACTGGAAAAGAACCAGAATATGTAAGAATGTTGATGTTTAGTAACTCAGGATTTTTCGAAAATATGTGATAAATGTAATAAACGAAAAAAAAAATCCCATTCACCAAGAAAAACTTAAAAAGGCTAGGTCTGGAATTTTTTTTAAAATGTTGTCTGGAAAACCTGGAAAAGTCAGTGAATTTTATAATAAAGGTTTTGTCGGGACCATGAATGATTTTACTAATGATAAACATGATAAATAATATTTTTTTTAAAGTGTAGGCCATCTTTAGAAAAGTATATGGGGCTCAGAAATAAGATGTATAAATTATGTCCTGGTCAACATTTGTACACTTAAAACTAATATTTTGACTAAAATATGCAAATTTCTGACACTTTGTTCCAAATATCCTTGAAATGGTTCATTTTTAATTTGAACACAACTGGCCCAAAATAATGGCTGCACACATGCATGAACACACACAAGCACTTGCACATATTGTGCACACACATGTATGCTGTAAACCAATTTTTCAGAATTTGACACTTCTTGAAGATTTCTGTCGAAATGCATAGCTCATTTTATTTTAGTTAAGTAAAATTAATTTTGTTTGAACTGACTGTAGGCTAATGCATTCATCAATTTTGATTAAAATTTTATTAATGTAATCTTACTTACTGAAGCTCGAAATACTTTTTTCAATTGAATTAAATTTAATTAAATTACCAATACTGGAAATACTGGAAATACTGGAAATACTGGAAATACTGAAAATATACATGATTTTATTTTTGATACTGGAAATACTGGAATTTTGAATCGGATACTAGAAAAAATTCAGCTTTTTTACATTGAGTGAAATAATGGATTAAGCATTTTGAGACCCCTGATATTATTTGAACTACTGATATTTCTATTTTGACCACCCCTCTGGTCTATCTTGTTTGCCACATAATTAGTTGAACTTATAGATGGCCTTGCATTGGGGATATTTGCCTCACTTGCTGACCTTTCTATTCACAATCTCTACACTAAGCCCTCCCTCCCCCCCATTCCTAAGCTTGGCCTGGTGTGACTATTCTGCAGATCTCACTTGTTTATCTTGTGACCTTTGTGTTTAAGAAGAAACTAAGAGGAAAACTCTTTTTTAAAGATGATTGGTTGGGCAGTACAGTGTTTAAAGATTGGGTGAGGTTACAAAAAGTGATTTTGATAAAAGTAAAGGCCATTTTTTTGTGTGTAAAACTAACTTTGATATAAGTAACATGGGAATATCTTCAATCTGATCTCATGCCAAGGGAAAAAAGCACGTTGACAGAGTGAAAGCTGCTAGTGGGAGCAAACAAATATTGGACTTGGTCTCTACGGCCAAAAATGCAGTGTCATCTGTAGGCCTAAATGAAGATGTACATTTTAGTGCTAATGACCATGAATTAGTTTTGAAACTTGAAACTAAACCTAGTTGTTCTATTCATAGCTTCCTTGTCAAAGATGAAGTTTCTCATGCTGAAATATTGTGGGCTATTAATCAATTAATGACACATTCTTCTGCTAGAAGTTTTTCTGCTTGTAGTGATCTTTTTAAAGTAATGTTTTCTAATAGTGATATTGCCCAGAAATTTCAAATGCACAAAGATAAACTTGGATATGTCATTGTGTATGGACTAGGTCCTTTTTTCAAAAGCGAGCTTGTGAATATGGTTAAGCAATGCTCATTTTATTGTATTTTATTTGATGAGAGCATAAATACTGTGGCTCAGAAGACCCAGATGGATGTTGTTCGCTTCTGGAGTGAAAATGACATTCATACAAGATATTTAACATCTTGCTTTTTAGGTCATGCAACAGCTCAAGATATATTAATGAACTTTATATCTGCACTATAAGACGAGGGCTTGGATCTTAAAACAATGCCTCAAGTTTCCATGACTGAACCAAATGTAAACCTCAAATTTTTTAAGTGATCTCAAAAGTTACTTGAAGGAAGATTCACCACAAGATCCTGAGTTACTTGAATTTGGAACTTGTTCTTTACACATTGTCCATGGACAAAACAGCACATGCTAACTCTAGTTGGACTATTGACCAGTTTTTGCGCTCACTATATTATTTATTCAAAGATTTTCCAACAAGACGTGCATACTATCAAAGAATAACAGGATCATCTCTTTTCCCGATGAAATTTTGTTTATTACATGGGTAGAAAACTCAAGGGTGTTAGAGAGAGCAATGTTAATGCTGCTGTATTTAAAACAGTATTTTCATTCTAAAAAGCATCCTCCAAAATCTGATAATTATCAAACATTAAGCAATTTTGGGAAGGAGGGACTTCTGGCATCAAAGTTGGGATTCATGCTGTCAGTTTCACTTGAGTTGGAGCAATTTCTAATCAAATATCAGAGCAATCAACCTCTTATTGCCATTTATGTTTGCAGGTCTAAATAAACTACTTGAGCACTTGATGAACAGAATTGTAAAATGTGATGTAATGAATTACAGCAAATACTTACAAAAATGATTATCTGTTGATTTAAAGAAACAATCCAACATGAAATCACTCCCTACTGTAGATATTGGGTTTGCAGCATCAGCAGCTTTAAAAGGAATTAAAGACATCAAGATACTTCAGTTCAGATGAGTATTGTAAAAAATTCCTAGTTGATCTCTGCGACAAACTTTTACATAAGTGTCCTCTCTCCTACAAAATGTCAAGGGTGCTACTTGTCTCTCTCCCGCAGTCATGCTCAATCCACCTGTTAGCACCTATAGGATAACTTCTGCATTAGAAGTCCTACTAGACAAGAAACAACTCTAGCGTACAAGCTGATGTTGTAAAAAGAGACTACTTTGACTTTGTATCAAAGCAAGAAGTTATTGACTACCTTAAACAATTCACTTCTAAGTGGTGACCAGCTTGATAAGTTCTTCATGAATATTTTTTCTAGAGTAAATGCATCCCAGGAACTACAATATTTCACTAGCAAAATTCTTGTTCTCTTCCATATCAATGCAGCCGTTGAGCGAAGTTTTTCTTTGAATAAAGAATGTCTGGCTGAAAACCTACATGAGGACAGCCTTATTGCGCAACGTGTAACTTATGATGCAGTAATTGCAGCCAGGGGACTTCTAAATATGATAAATTCAAAAAAAGATGATAAATGCTGTGAAGAATGCATCAGGAATAAGGAAAGAAGTGCTTGAAAAAAGAAAAAGATTTAAGTAGACTCAAGTCAAAAAAGAAAAACAGCATTTGAAGAAATAAGAAAATTAGAAGTGTAAAGAAGAAAAATTTTTGTGGTTGAATGAATTTAAACTTTTTTCTGCATTCTAAAAAAAAAATTGTTAATAATGTTTGGTAACTGCAATTATCTTTATTTCTAAGTAATTTTTCTCAACATAATATTTGTTGGTTATTTTTTATTGAAGATTCTGTATCTTTATTACTATATATTTATTTAAAAAATTCATTATTAAAAATAAAACTTGTGGAAAGTATCGACTGTCAAGGAGTGGTGGGGATAGTGGTTAGTTTTTGTGGTATAGTAAACTCCCTGGATGTAATCATTCTTTGAAGTTGCGCCAGCAGGTTGATTACTTGTACCTCTAAAGTTCTACGAGTGAGGTGAAATGACCTACCAATTTTGCCAGGGGAGGTATTTTCACTTACCTTCCAAGGTTCTTTTACATGCCACATGGAACCGACGGATTTACTTCCCCTCCGAAGGATGTTGAGCTATGATTTTTTTCTCGTTCAATAAAGCCTTCCGCCTCTGTTGGGTTCAAACCCACAAACATCAGGTCCTGAGGCNTTCAAATCTGAAACTTCATTTTGCCATCAAATCTCTGATTCAAATTTGAATTTTAGAAAATATTTTAGCATAAGTGTTTAACTTTTCCAATAACTAGGATTTTTTCCTTCACTTCTGATTTTGTTTACATTAAATGGTAAATTAATGATCTGGGGTTTGGGTATTAGGTTTTTCCTATCATTATTTTGGTTTTAACCACAAGAAACTATTTAACTAATTTAATAACTTTAAAAATAACTAAAACTTAGTACCTATTTAAAAAAAAGATTATGATTTGAATCTTGAATCCATGAACATTCCTCGTATGTTCTAGGGTCTCATCCTTAGCATGTACTAGAATACATGCGTCAATACACTTGATTCTTGATGTACAAATGTTCAACTATGACAGTGACTGGACTGGACTACTGGACTAACACTTTAATTGAAAGTAAATATTCACTAGCTAAATAAAAGCAAACTATATATAAAACTTTGTAATTTTTTGAAGATGGCACTCAGGTGATCTCCAGCGGATGTCAGACAAACCTCAGCACGTTGTCCATCACTTTCCTCAGCATAGATTGTCTAACTTTTTCCGCCCCACTCTGTATTTGAATTATTCAGAATTATCCATTCTTTATATAGCACTAGAAAGTTTCTTAGGAGCAGTGGTATGAATAAAATACACATTAAGTGAATACGACAATTCGCGCTAGAAAATAACCGCTCTCGATCATAAATAACTTCAAGATCCATAGAGGTTTGTGGATGAAGATCCGTAGAGGTTTGTGGATGTAGAGGTTTGTGGATGTAGAGGTTTGTGGATGTAGAGGTTTGTGGATGTAGAGGTTTGTGGATGAAGGTCCGTAGAGGTTTGTGGATGAAGATCCGTAGAGGTTTGTAGATGAAGATCCGTAGAGGTTTGTGGATGAAGATTCATAGAGGTTTGGGGGTGAAGATCCGTAGAGGTTTGGGGATGAAGATCCATAGAGGTTTGTGGATGTAGAGGTTTGTGGATGAAGGTCTGTAGAGGTTTGTGGATGAAGATCCATAGAGGTTTGTGGATGAAGATCCATAGAGGTTTGTGGATGAAGATCCATAGAGGTTTGTGGATGAAGATTCATAAAGGTTTGTGGATGAAGATCCATAGAGGTTTGTGGATGAAAACCCAAATTATGTCTGCGTGCTCGTCCAATTAAAAAGGTGTCTGCATCAGTCCTCTTTCAAAAGATCACACCACCCGTTTCAGTGGTCGAATGGTCTAAGGCGTCACTCTCGCAATAGACTGGACTGCACATGACGGGAAGATTGGGGTTCAAATCGTATTTAAAGTGTTTTTTTCCTTTATGGTTTTCCACTCTTACTCCACGTAAATGCGATTACACTTACTCTAAATTCAATTCAACCCTCCTCATCCCTAACACATTAGAGTAATTAGTACAACATATATGTGTGTTACCAGAATGAGTAGTTGTTTTTTAGTACTGCGTCCTACTACCCATCCGTGTTATGAACTTATGTACTAATTATGCTAATGGGCTAGAGGTGAGGAAGGTTGAATTTTGAGACAGTGTACCCGCATTTGCGTGAAGAGTGCGACACCATTTAGGAAAAACCACCCCACTACACCAGACAGGGATCGAATCACGACATGGACAGTCTAGTGACTCTAGTCTATTGCGAGAGTAGTGCCTTAGAACATGCGGACACCGAAGCGGGTGAATGAGTAAAAAGAAGCGGTGTTTTTAAATAAAGAGAGAATTGTTTCTAAACAAAATAAATAGACTCTCGGACAGATGAAGTGATTGTGCGGCCCCTAAATACAAGCATAACCATAGTAAGAAATGTATGTTCGGATGATCCCGCGGACCACTGGTTGCTAAAAACTGGTCTACGTATTCTACAATATTCTACTCTTCGTCTCCTGAAAGATGTCCTCTACACTGGACCAAATATTACTCTTTACATTTGTCAGACAGTATTACACCGTTATATTTGTTTTTGATAAAATGTGTTCAAGATATATCTGATTACAAATATGGACGCAAATCATGTCAAAAATATTTACAAATGGACCACGAAACCTTAAAAAATGTGATCCCCAAAGTCGTTCTCTTGTCAAAAACAAACAAAACACATCAGTAGCCCAGTGTTACACAAACATTTTATCTCACGGTACACTTTAAGCCTAATCTTTTTGCTGCACACTGTTTTGGGTACGCGCCGTATATACCAGATCCTCAGCCCTACAGAAGTTTGGCTGGGCTCGTCGAGTCAGGTTGAGTTCATCAACACTGGGGTTCGCTAGTGTCTATGTTCCAAGTGTACAGGTCGTCCAACGACTCAATTTTAACATGCTCATCATAATCGGATCATGTGAAGCATTGTGGAAGCCGGCCAATTGACTCGAGATGGATATTTATGTCCTCTTTCTGGTGAAACCATATTTAAAATGAGATTTTTAAAAATAAAAAATACCCATTGATGGAATATAGCGATATCAGTGTTGAAGGGAGCGCAGCCATTTTAACCTGGAGGCTGTGGGTCTGGCGTATAACTTGTCTTTGGCCGCGGCATACCGTTTGTGGAACACTGCTATAGCCTAAGGGTTCGGCCAGACTGACAAGCGTGCGAGCGAGCGCGTAATTAGCAGATAGCTCTCCTTAGTTGTTGGCGAGGAGGCTCCGAATCTTGGCTGAGTGAACTGAGGGGGGTTTTAACAAGCGATTTATTTTTGTGGTTTTCTCATCCTTTCTCCACGCTAATGGTGATTCTTATTTGTAAAGGCCTACTTTGATAATATTGAAATATTTTAACATATCATTTTTACATATATATGTATATATACATATAGGTATGGTTTATGATCTTACCAATTAAATTAGGCCATTAGTAGCAAGTGTGCCAAACCTATTGATACTAATAAAAATGTCAAAATGAGAAGTTTTCCTAACATTCAATGAACCAACATACAATAATATTGCCTAGCGCCTGTAAACTAGACTGAGCGAGCGACTGAGTGCGCACGTTTGAAAAATAGAACCAGTTATATCTTTCAAGCGTGCGCGCTCAGTCGCTCGCTCAGTCTGGCCGCCCCCTAAGTGTGGAGTTTGTGTCTTCATAATGTACAGTTATTCGTTACACTGCTTTGCATGTAGCCTATAGGTTAAAAACATTTAGATTTCACCATTTTCTTTGATAAACCCAAGTTCTATTAAGGTAAATTCTTTATTAAATAGTTGTTAAATATATTATTTTATAAAAGATGGGTCGTCAAAAATACATAATTTTTATCTATCATTTTTATATAAAAAATGTAACAGTGTAATACCGGCCATAAAAACGAATGTAAGAAAACAAATTAACAAAGATGAATGCTTAATTTCATGGATAAATTACACTCGTCTGTTCATAGAAGTTGTGTGCTGTTGTCAATGTTATGTCTGCACATACATTTTATCTAATCATCCATTAGTTCTCTTAAATGAGTAATTACTCCGCAATACATGTGCTAGATTTCATGATTGTATTTGATAAACTTAATAAGTTTGGATTATTAATGTATGATATCTCGTAATTATGGCGGGTACCCTATAATCACTTGGAGCCTCCAACCGGTGGTTCTAACCAAGTACTTTCAACGCTTCAGGCTACGACAACCAATCGGTCACCGGCTGTACGTGTAGTTAATATGACTTGGAATACAGTTAGATAATGTTAGAGATTGATTGACAGTCAAAAATATACATAAACACTATACATTAATTAGATTTAGCGGAATATTTGCATGGAATCATTACTTACTTACTTTATGGCGTTAGGGACTCTAAAGTTAATTAGCGCACTTACGAAAGTACGCCACCCACCCCTACCTTGAGCTATTTCTATCCAGTCTATCTCATCACACCCTATCTCTATCTTGAGCTAATTCTATCCAGTTCACCTCATCACACCCTATCTCTATCTTGAGCTAGTTCTATCCAGTCCACCTCATTACACCATATCTTTATCTTGAGTTAAATCTATTCATTCCACCTCATTACACTCTATCTTAAGCTAGTTTTATCCAGTCCACCAAATTACACCTATCTCTATCTTGAGTTAGTTCTCTCCAATCCACCTCATTACACCCTATCCCTATCTTGAGCTAGTTCTATCCAGTCCACCTCATTACACCATATCTTTATCTTGAGTTAAATCTATTCATTCCACCTCATTACTTTTATCTTAAGCTAGTTCTATCCAATCCACCTCATTACACTCTATCCCTATCTTGAGCTAGTTCTATCCCGTCTATCTCATCACACCCTATCCCTATATTGAGCTATTTATATCCAGTCCACCTCATTACACCATATCCCTATTGTGAGCTAGTTATATCCAGTCTCCCTCATTACACCCTATTCCTATCTTGAGTTAGTTCTTTCAGGGCTCATACTTGGTCGTTAAATTCCCTAAACTGAAACAAAGTCCCTTTTTTTATTCTTAGGTCAATACAATCGGGCATATTATTATTTTTTGAATAATCTATATACATTTGTATGATTTTCAGTATAATTTCTAACGCAGTAATTCAGATGTGATGTCATTTAAAAATGGTTAAGTTTCAACCTTTTGTCCTGGGTACGACGTTTAACTGCCTCTTTCCCGTTGTTAAGTTGTTTTTTTTTGCCTTTGAATCTTTCCTCTTTGGTTGGCATGTATTCCATTTTTTGTGGTAATTTTACTATTATTCTTTCCTGTATGTCTCCCTCTTGGCCATTTCTTGTGTTTTTTTACATCCCGAGTCTGTTGTTAGGTTATTGAAGAGCTAATATTGTTCTGTATATATTTGTTTAGTATTTTTAAGGGACATTAATCTCTGATAAAGCAACCAGCAGTGAAGGAAAAGCTTCTGAAGTGTCAAGGATGATGCCTTTTGATGTGTCGAAAATTATTAGAGCGGAAACTCTCGTGGGAATCGTTGATAAGAGACATAGAAACAATTTGGAAATAAGTTTTGAAGTAAAGAATGTAATGAATGACACGAAATACAAGGAAGTAACAAAAAAGTTAAGCCTGTCTCTCATTTTCTCATGGTAATGGGGATGTTCAACATCTGGACATGTGATTACAGAGCAGATCTGCTTTGAAATAAATAGCTATTAATGCACGAGTGAATGTCATAAACCTGCTTGTGTTACGATCACAAAAATTATCATTTCCTATGGAAGAAATTCACGAATTACATTACAATACAAGCTGAGAGAAAAGAGACTTAAAGAAGATGAGAAGAGAGAAAGAGCAAAAGAAGAAACATTAAGTGTAGAAAGTGAAGAAAAAAAAAGTTTTTGATGATATGAAGAAAAATGTTGTTATAAAAAGAAAAGTCGAGAAAAATAGTGTAGATGACAAACTCATTTAGCAAACATCATCATGTATTACATCTGCGCTGAAAAGAAACAGGGTCCTTTGGAAGGTTATAACGTTTTAAAACTCTGAAGAGAAAAAGGCCAGTAAATAAACATGTTACAAGCAAAGACATTGGGAAAAAAACTTCATCTCTAATAACGTCATATTTCGAGAGATCTGCCAAGCAAGAAAAGTAAATTAGTAAAAGGACCAATTAACTGTTAACCAAAGTTAAATGTAATTATGTAATATTTAAGGGACATATTAAAAAGAAATGGTAACGAGTATGGGTGTAAAGGTTACATTTTTAAATCTAAGGGTTACATTTTGACCATAAATAAAAATTGGCCATATTCAATCCAAGGTCAAATTTAAAAAAAACTTGCTTTTGACCGTTTAATACGGTTAAAATAATCAATGAAGTTAGTTAAAAGTTGAGTTTAAGTTAAAACACAAACCAAAAATTGAACTTAATAGTTAACTACGCATTGAAAAGTGTTTATAAAATGTTTTTTTGTTTGACTTTAAACAACTAAGGGTTTCTTTTACAAAAAATACATTCTTTGAAGTTACGTTTTTGCTGTTCCCATGATTTTTATGAGGTTCCTAGTTTAGTCTTTTTTTTGACTCGAGAGAACCCTAAAGTACCTAAAATATACCTAAATATGGAGCATGAGCCCTGATTATATACATTCCACCCTATCCCTTTCTTGATCTAGTTCTATCCAGTTCACCTCATTACACCCTATCTCTATCTTGAACTTGTATTAATGTAAGTACATGATTTAAATTGTGAGTTGCCGGATACTCATTTAGTAGACTTATGTGGTAAAATAAGTAGGTTACCTAAACAATTAATATATTACCTAAATACTGAATTGGGTATATATAAAAAGGTGTTGGTACTTTGAAAGATAATATAAGATACATGATTTGTCAGATTTATTCAGGGGAGGGGGAATCCTTTAAGAGAATTCCAAGCATTTTCAACCTTGTTTGAAAGTAAACATTTGACAAGTACTCGCAGCAAAGTTAGATTGAAGTCGGTTTTTAAAATTCAAACTTCTTCTCCACACAGGAAATATTAATTCTTTTTACACCCAGAACTACTCTTGTAATTATGGCTGGGTGTAGAAAGGTGAGGGTTAAATTAAATTAGGTATTGTATTTTAATTATGTTTTACTATTACCCGCTTCAGTGGTCGAATGGTCTAGCGCGTCAGTCTCGCAATAGACTGGACTGCAGAGCGTTGTGAGACATGGTTCGAATCTCGGTCGGTCGGGTGTTATAAGGGTTGTTCATTTTAAACGATTTTCCACTCTCCATGAAAATGTGGGTACATTTCTTACTTCAATCTCGCTCATTCCTGACACATAAGAGCACTTAATACATTTGCGTGTTACTGGAGCGGTATCAAGAAAGTAAGTACGAGAATTGTATTCTATCTATGTTGGTATATCCTTTATTAATCAGCCTCAGGGCCCGATGTTCGTGGGTTCAAACTCAGCCGAGGTCGACACATTTTTCTTGAGCGATAAAAATCCGTAGCACAACTTTCTTCGGAAGGGAAGTAAAGCCGTAAGTACCATGTCGATTGTGACATGTAATAGAACCATGTAAGGCTTGTGAGAATACCTTTCCCGGCAAAATTGTTAGGCCCTTTCACTCTCGCTCATAGAAAATCTCGTGTGCTGATAAAAAAGTGCACGTTAAATACCTCAAATAAATGCAAACGAAATGAACATTTCTAATCAAAATACCTTTTTACAAGTCTTATAACTCCAGACATCTTGTTGGTGTTGCGTTTAATTTGTTAACGACAATGGTTTGTGATGAGGATAGTATTTGAGAGTAAATGAATCCACATTAGCATAGGACTAGGATAAGAAACTCCACAGCGCTGCATGTCCCATTGTCCTCAGTCGGGACTCGTACCCCGCCCACTTCGTAAGGAGTTATAAACCGCGTGAGTACCGATGTGGGTCTTTTCTTCTTAAGAACTGGAATATCAGCAGCACTAATTTCAAATAAAACATTATGTTTTTCTCGTTGTTAGATTACTTGCCTGTGAAAGCAGGTTCTTTTTTTGAAAATTTGTTTATTATCGTTATTAAGTCCTAGTATATTACTCAACATTCAAACATAGACAACTTTGTTTAAAAACTATACAATGTTGTGTAACATATCCAACATTTCAAACTCAAGTAAATCTTATTTTTAATATAACAATGGTAATGTTTTATTTGGAACAGACCCCCATAAATTACCTTGCCCGCATACCACTCTCCCAAACATATATACTTATATAAAACCGATATTGACATATTACGTCAACTTTCTAGGGGACCCCACCCCCCACCTACCCATTAGAAAAATGAGTTTTCTACGCCCGCGCAATTATGTCGCGCCACGCGCTGTTTCTTTTTCCCCACTTTAATGTCATTAGATGTTTATTCTTAAAAAGAGTTGATCATTTTTTAACTAAATTACTACCCGTTCCGGTGGCCGAGTGGTCTAACGCGCTACTCTCGCAGTAGAATAGACTTCCTATGACGGGGAGATCGGGGTTCGAATCTCGGTCTGTTGTCCTGAGGGTGATATTTCTAAAATGGTTTTCCATTCTCCCTCCACGCAAATTTGGTTACACTTCTTATCAATATAACCTTCCTAATCCCTAAAACCACTAGCGTAAAACCCGAACGAGTAGTAAGACGCGGTGCTAAAAACAACTAAATTAATTGGTTCTTGAGCGATCCAATGGGAACTTTACTCTGTCGCAGTTGTGTTCAATCACAGTATGTAATGCCGGGATCACGATCAACTTAACGTAACAACTCGAGCCAAACATCTTCATTCTCTAGTATGATCTGTGATTTGTACTAGTTTTACAGTGATGATCTGTGAATGTTTACAGTTTTCAATCGATATAATAAATATATATTACTAAACTTTTTTGATAAATTTAGCTTTCCTATTTTAGTTTAATTATTTTGTTTCAATGTATGATCACTAGAACTTACGCTAAAGAGTAAACATTGGTCATAATACCAACAAATGAGTTACTAAATATCCCTGATGACGTCACTCGCATAATGATTGGCTGGCTAGACCACGTGATACCCTTAAAGTTACGTTCACTTAAAGTAAAAGACCTTCCAGGACATCTCTTACGGTAAGTCAACGTGAAGTTAACTGCATCGTGCTCGCTTCCATTTAAACACACGAGGAGGTCCTTTACGTTAAGTTACGTTAAGTTAACTTTAAGTTAACGTTAAGTTGATCGTGATCCCTGCATAAGAACGAAGCTGAGTGGAATCTTAGTGTCGCAGTAGTGTGCTCGCCACTGCACTAAAGGCCTACTCAGATTCGTTCTTGCTAACGGCCCTTTATCCTTATTTAATAAAAAAAAGTAAGTTTATCAGTTTTTTAGTGGAGAATAAATTGTAGGTACTTTAAAGTTGGTAAACATGCAAACCTTACACAATAATTTAAAATTACTCTTTAAATTGTGTACGGCTGATCTTTAAAGCAACAATTCTGTCGCTCGTATTTTTAACCTTAAACTTCAAGCAGATGGAGAACCATAAGTGCAACTGGATTTTGAGGTCCTCTTCTAATTTAAAATAATAATATTTGTTAAGGATGTTAAATTAAAATACACTATTGGAAAAATACAAGATTTATTATTGTTCATCCAAACAAAAACGCATAGCCTACGTATAAGAAACCACATACATGTGTATAATTCGACACCTTAGCTCAGTCGGTAGCACGTCTGCCTACTGAGATAAGGGTCCCGGGTTCAATTCCCGACATGGTCGAAGAATGTATCATTGGTGAAATGTGGGTTTACCATTTCACAGTGATAAATTAACGGCAGGGGACTGGATGTTGTGCCTGTCCTAGTCGGGTCATTCCACCTCAATTCAACCAAAAAAAAAAAATGTTTTGACACCCATGGTCTCAGATTTTGATGAAACTTGGTATGCTCAATCCCTTCATGGTGGTAAGTAACCACCATTTTTTTTCCTCCTCTATTTCATCTGGTTTTCATTTTACAGACCTCTAAACTTTCACCGAGTTCTCGATTTTAAACATTTTCGAGGCCTTCTACGCAAGATACACTTCATTACCAAAAAATTTCCATCTCACTCCCAAATCAAACTATCTCTTTGAAATTTTCCAGCCTTATCAATGAAAGCATGAGGATTTCAGAAAAAAATATGTTAAGACTCTAAATGCCTGTTTTAGACCATTAAAAAATTAATAAAATAATTTTGAACTAGTTTTTTTTACTGAAAACATGGTTTACTAAAAACTCAATTATCAGAGTGAGGGAAAGGTATAACCTGTACGTATATTTTTTTTAAATGAACCTAGAACTATGTTCTATCATACTCAGGAATATAATTGATGGCTTTTTCATCCCTTTCGCAAAATATAAGCTTATGCACTCTTTTTTTAGCTGTTATTTTGAGAAAGTGGCTGACGATGACTATTTTTCAACTTTAAACAAAATATAAGACTCCTATCATAAAATAGTACTGGAACAAACTTGTAGAGCTTACAATTTTACATTATTTTGGTTCTTGGTGATTTTTTGTTAGAGAGCACCACTTTTTAGTATTTGTCTATTTAAAAGGCGGAAAAAAGGGCTATTAAAATAGTTCTAATTTAATGGTGGGTACATGTGAGTAGTGAGTAGGCCCCTACTGTTACCATATATAATAAATTGTTTACTTACACAAGTTATTTGTTCTTCCAGTTGATTAAATCTCAGTTTCTTTTGCGTAACATAGCCTCCAAATGTGTCATTTTTTCCTCCATTGACCTCATGCAGTTTATTGAGAAGTGGTAGGTTCTTCCAGATGTTGTTTGTGGGGTGTCAACAACAGCTAGCACATGAGGAACTGGTATAGCGCAGTTATCTTCATGCCTTGGCCAGGAGAACGATGGTGAAGGTCCGTTAGGATGAAGAAACTTTACAACAATATCTCCTTCCTCTTTATTCACCGTAGACACCATTCCAAAATACCAGAAGTGGTCGTATTTACATGCAATGTAACACCCGGAGTACAAATCATCTGCTGCTACAAATGATGGGTGAGAGCTTTTCATGTTGAATGTGAGAGAGGGTTCCTTATCGGCGCTGATCCTTTTAGCCATAATAGTGCCTGCAGAATCTAGAGGCTTGAAGCTGTGGAAACTTCTAGTACCAGGAAGTGTCTGTAAGTCTTTGAAACGGTTTTCAAGAGTAGAACGGGTTGAATCTACTGTGTCTTTGTCAATAAAGTGGAAACTGATTTTGGTGATGTTTGTTTTACAAAAATTGAAAAATGCTTCTGTTGTTGTGATCTGCTTCTCGAGGGGTCTCTGGAGACTCTCCTTTCGAGCTAAACGTTTAGCTGTCCCACCAATCCCATCACATTCTGATTTACCGTGGCTTGTTGCAAAAAATGACCATTGTGCCTTCAGCTGGAAGTCTTCCTCATGCAGACACAGGTTGAGAAAGTTGTACTTATTTTTGTACTGTGCAGCACACCCATCACTAAAATAATGTATTTCTCTGATGTGTGGAAAGTTTTCTTTCAGAAAATTCACAACTATTTCTTGTGTTTTATAAACCATGTTCACGTCATGCTTGAGGTCATCTGATATGACACAGTGTGATGAAACAATCTTTTCTCCTTCAGAGTTCCTACAATGTACTACAACAGGATGAATAGTACATGAATCAGAAGTCCAATGATACCCTTGGGCCTCATCCTGGATTGTAAAAGAGTAGTTCTCACTGAAGTCCATCAAAATTATTGCTATTTCTGATGGTGCATTTTCTTTTAAATTCTTTAAGAATGAAGACTGTGACTTGGCTATGAAAGAGTGTGGAATCAGTTTTTCAATCTTGTTGGCTAAATCATCAATAAAATCATCAAGTGTTGATGAACTTTTTATCATCTGTGTCCTGTCAGTCGACACCCATTGAGAGAATTCAATGGTATCATTTTCCTCGTAATCTTCAAATCTGGACAGTAAGTAGCTCACTAGATTTGTTTTGGGGGGGCATTCACTGCAGTGCCTGAGCATGCATTCCCTCTTTGCTTCCCAACACACTAACAACTTCATAACCTCCTTATAGCTGTCAATTTGTGCAGCATGAAGGAGCAGTATAACATTTTGATGGATTGTGCATACACATACTGAATGGGTGCCACTGGCACCGGCTAAAACACACCACTTTGGTCGCAAAGTGCAAAATTTGGAGAACCCCACCTTAACATCAGGAAACTCTGACTTAAAACTCAAATATAATTCATGAAGGTTACCCAAAACCAATCGCTTTCTCTTGTATTGTTTATTTCCTATGCTCACTACATCTTTCATTCCAGGCATAACCCTAGACTGCTCATCACTCTCATAAAAGTTTCTCACTAAATCGACAGTTTCAGGCTTAAGTTTTTTCCCACATCTAGGATATGGTTCAGCTAAAAATCCCTTTTCCTTAACAAGTCTCTGAGCTTGACGAACAGCATAGTCAGACACACCAAATGTTTCTTGTATTTTTTTCCGTGTCCATGTCAGTGAAGCAGGAATGGTTAGTAGTTGAATTTGCTTTTTCCTTGAAATGAATTTCAATTGATCTTTCATGATCTCGACAAGCTTGTCCATATCTGCTGCTTTCTCTTCCACAAGCTTCTCTGTTTTGGTTTCTTTTGTTGGAATCTCAACCTCTAGAACTTTTTCAATTTTGCCTCGTACATGTGCCTGAAATTTTTCTAACTTTTCCCTCCCATAAGCTGCCTTGCTATGTTCACCAAGGGAATGCAATTTTAAAGGAGAACAACCGACCTCAGTCAAAGATGAATTGAGCCTTTCTTTTGTTTCTTTCTTCTCAAGACCAGACACTTCTTCAAGAGGTAAAAAAATATCCTCTGGTTCAGTGGGGTTATCTGCACTTTCATCAGCACTCTCTGCATCACTTTTAGTTTTAAATAATATAGCTCTACATTGTGAACACAGCTTTTGCCCTGGTTTTACTTTGAATCCCTTCATTAATGAGTTTTTATATTGCTGTACAGTCACCAAACGAAGTGACTTTTTCACAGGTCTCTTGTGCTTTCGGAGGGGATCACAACATACTTTTTGAAGATATTCAAACTTTCTCAAAAATACACTTTTATGGTGCAGACAAATAGTCTCCAAGTCTTCAGTAGCTTCTGTTCTAAACTTCAAAAGAATTCTGTTATCTTCAGTTAGATCTGCTACATGTTCAATACCTTTCTTTGATACATAGCTACATTTATGACACACTGTCGATGTTAATTCCCCAACACTACACTTAATATCTTCCATTTTCCCTAAAACAATTACATACACTTAAATCATCACTGTAAATCACTAGATTATAATATAATGAATAAAGATTTGAGTTTAGGCAGCACAACACAGTGGTCACCCTAGGAAGAGCTGAAGCAAACTGAGAGGCTGCCAAGCCATTGCATGATTGTGACCTGTGGACTGGTGGTGACTCGTGCATGAGTCAACAGTGATGATTCATGCATGAGTCAACAGTGATGATTCATGCATGAGTCAACAGTGATGATTCATGCATGAGTCAACAGTGATGATTCATGCATGAGTCAACAGTGATTATTCATTCACACACACATAAAATGGACTGGTAGGTCAAAAATTGTACCTAACTTGTGTATTTAATATTATAATATGGTACCAGTACTCACTACTTGTTTACATGTACACATCATTAAATATAATTATTTTAAGAGCCTGTGTTTTCCGTCTTTTAAATTCCCAAGTTATAAAAAATTGGTGCTCCCTACAAAAAATCACTAAGAACCAAAATAATATAAAATTTTAAGCTCTACAAGTTTGTTCCAGTACTATTTTATGATAGGAGTCTTAGATTTTGGGTAAAGTTGAAAAATAGTCATCGTCAACCATTTTCTCAAAATAGTAGAAAAAAAAGGTACATAAGCTTATATTTGGCAGAAGGAATAAAAAAGCCATCAATTATATTCCTGAGTATGATAGAACATAGTTCTAGGTTCATTTAAAAAAAACATATGTACATTTAGAGTCTTAACATATTTTTTTCTGAAATCCTCATGCTTTCATTGATAAGGCTGGAAAATTTCAAAGAGATAGTTTGATTTGGGAGTGAGATGGACATTTTTTGGTAATGAAGTGTATCTTGCGTAGAAGGCCTCGAAAATGTTTAAAATCGAGAACTCGGTGAAAGTTTAGAGGTCTGTAAAATGAAAACCAGATGAAATAGAGGAGGAAAAAAAATGGTGGTTACTTACCACCATGAAGGGATTGAGCATACCAAGTTTCATCAAAATCTGAGACCATGGGTGTCATGGTCTGGTTGAACTGACATGGAATGACCCAGTCTTAAGTTAGATTATAAGGAATACTAAGCTACGACAGGCCTAGCCAGCTGGTAGTGGAAACACTGACCCAGGCCACAGGTTAGAAACAGTAATAGATGTCCACCTCATTACACTCGATTTCTTTCATGTCCATTCTATTGTTATCCTCTGCGTCTAGGTCTTCTCACTGGGTTTTCCAGTCAGTACCTTGAACATTGTTCTAGATCTCCCTTTTGCGCTGCTTGACCCGCCAACCGTAATATACGGGACTTAATTATCCTAATAATTTCTTGTTATGAGTACAAAGTATGTAACCTCCATTCCCCAGTAGCCCTTTGGACCAAATATTTTCCAAAGCACCTTGTTTTCACACACCCAGGGCTCATTTTTGTCCTACTTTTGAGGGGAAACTCCTACTTTTCCTACTTTTTGACCTCCATAAGAAAGAAACCGTTTGGTTTGTAGAGGTTGAAGTGTGGATCTTCCTATTTGCTGGTAAGTTAGCAAAACAAAATATCGTATCATAATGTGTCACTCTGTTTGAATAAATTTGATGTATGCCCGAAAGCCTGTGGTGCATTGTCTTTGAAATTCAATGGCTATAGAATTGTTTTTAGAGATAGTGTTATAATGAACTATCTCTAACTAGAATGGGCTAAATTAAAAGGCTCGTTAAAGCTATCCTTGTACTACCCCATGGAAATACTGATGTTGAGTGAGGGTTCTCACAAACATCAAACTATCTAACTGACAACAGGACCTGTCTCTCTGAGGCTTGCAGTCTACCAAAGATGGTCTTAAACATTTCAACTATCAGTGCAACACAGTGCCACTCACAAGGGACTTCATTAATAAGGGATGTGGGGTGCATGAGTTGTACTTGGCTGGACTCAAAGAAGAGAAGAGAATTGAGGCTGAACGGAAGAAACAAGAGCAAGAAGATAAAGAGAAAATAAAAAAAACAAAGTGAAGAGTATCAAGCATATAGAAAAGTTTTGGAAAATAAATCGCAGGAAGCTAAAGAGGCAATGCAAGAAGAGAACATGTTAGAAAAGCAAGAATCAGAAGCTAAAGAAGAAGTTCATTCTTACAAGTCATTAGTGGCAGAAGCGAATGAAAGGATTAATAAGGCAAAGAAAAGCAATGATTGGAAAGGTTTGCAAATAGCTCAAACTACGCTAAAAACTCCGGGTTAAAAATTGGAAGAAAGTGATTCAGCTTATGAAAAAATAAGAAACCAATGTTAAACTACTTTTGTGCAAGTCAATATGAATCAAAGAAACCCAAAACAACTAAAGAGTGATTTTTTTCCCCTATAACACCAACGGCTAGTAAGACATGCGGGTAAATTTTTTTTTATTATGTTGTTTCACAGATTATTGTTTAAATATATTTTATTTTTAGGTGGAAGACGGTTTATTTTAACCTGTCATTTTTTGATGATAATGAACATCATTCCTGTAATGATTATCATTATTATTACTATTTTATTTCACTATCATTATTTACAAATTTGGATTTGTAATGAAATGACAAAGTAAAATAAATACTGTACTAAAGAGAAAATAAATTAAGGGGGGGGGAGGTAAAAGGAGGATTGCAAGGGGTTTATGATGGTTGAGCATTCCTCCTTTCTTCTTATATAAAATACTTTTTATTATTTTTACTACAGGCCCAATAACATAAAAACATTGTTTTTAATTATTTATTTTATTTTGGCACTATGAGGTGAATATAGTGTTTTTAACATGTCCTACCTTTTTATCAAATTGGTAGTCTTACTTTTCCTAGTTTTTGACACCCAAAATATGCTATGAGGCCTACACACCCTGAATTTGTTTTAGTCATGTAAGTTGAGAGACTACATCTCACTCCCATGGAGAACAACCAGTGAATTGTTTTTTGTATTTTGAATACACTTACATAATACAATAATGACAGTAAACTTAAACTTTTCTCATTTAAATTTGAGCAAATTTGTAACTAACAGATTCAGAATATAATGATTGAACAACATTGTTTTCTATAAACATATGTGACAAATAACTTAAATTCAATTGACTTATGGAACTGCGCAAATAATTTTTAACCCGTTTTAAGTACAGAAAATGAAAGATTACCGTGTATTACCAACAGGCATTGTTAGAGAAAAAAAATTGAAAATGTTTCCACCTGCATTAAGAGTATAGATTGTAGTCAGTTTACTGATAATATACACAAATCAACATGGTTAAACAGATCATAATCTTGACCATATTTACTACAATTAATATCTTCACCTTTAAAATATTTAATGACATTTATTTTTGTCAAAATTCGTCGTTAATCTTTTCACACATTTTTTAATTTCGTCACTCATTTAATGGATTGAAAAATATTTGAAACCATTCAAAACATTGTTGAAGTGTTGTTTCTCATATATACAGTATATTTATTATAATAGTACATTACAAATAACACTTTGTTTGCCAGTAAGATGTGTATCATTGTTAGAAGTTTCTCCAAACTGCACTTTGGTTTTCTTTATTCGGTTCACTTTGTAATTCCTATTTTTTCTGAGTAAATTTTCATCATTCTCAATGTATTAAAATTTATTCCTTTACCATAAAACTATTTCAAATGTCTATTCATTTTTGTACCAAAATTGGAAACAAGGAGTTGGAAAACGTAGGAAAGTTCCAAGTACCTGGGAAGTCTGCTGACAAAAGGATGCCTACTGCACTAAAGAAATTAGGTCGAGCATTGCCATGGCCAGGGAAGCTTTCAACAAGAAGAGGTTACTTCTGACCAACAAGTTTAAGGAAGATTCAAATATTGGATGACTTGAAGGAAGGAAGAACGTTCTGGGAGCTGAAGGGGGAGGCAGAGGACATGGTGCATTGGCAGTCTAAGTTCATTGACAAAAGAAATGGACCTGTCGTAAGACAGAACACCTAATAAAAATTCACTTTTCTGCTTCCATTTTTCGAAACCACGTCCTAATGATTTTTGAAGAAGTCTTCTCACTTACAACGCCATCTGAATACGAAATCTGGTATGTTTCCACGTATTTTTGTAACTCTGGTTGTACGCCTTGAGAAAAATTAAAGTCGGTAAAAGAACAAATCATATAAATATATTACGACTAAGTCCAAGCAAACGTTAAACAGATTTAACCATTGGTTGGAGGGGTGGCAACATTGATTTAAACTCAGATAGTCGGTTCAGCCGCGCGTTGTGTGTTGTTATATCCCTGGGCAACATAAAAAATGTACAGAAATAGTAAATATTCAGCATCATCTCGGTGGTACTCCAAATTGGGGGAATTGTTGGAGTGGTACACCTTTCAAAAAGTTTGGGAACTGCTGGTATGGAGTAATCTACTAAATGTTCACATCTCTTGTTTCCCAATATTTGAAGAATCTGTAAATTTCCTATCGTTTGTATCTTCCCCCCACAACACCTAAATTAAAAACCTCCATGGATATCGAGATGAGATGAGCAGGAGCTATTTAGGAAATTTACAAGTGCAGCTTCTCGTTTCCAGGGGGATATTATCTCTAGGTTTTCTCTATTTTCCATGCAAATGAGAAGTTTTTTTACGTCTTTACAATGTCGATAATAATGGTAATCGTGCGCTCTTTGTTTGCGGGTAGAAGCGAATCCTGAAGCAGACCCCAGTTTGGAACAAGGGGCGGAGCACGTCTGGGACGGAATAATGTCAATTGGCTGTGGATAATGCGCGTGGATCGAGGATTATTACGGCTCGAGTAGCCACGGGGTGTCGGTGGGGAGGGAACTCTGCCCCTAGGTGGAACATTTAGATCGGTTTTTTTTATCCGACCTCTTTCGATTGTACACGCCCTAATATCCTGCATACTTCTCCACGTAAAGATACTTTATAAAAAAAGAGTCCCGCATGTAAATTTGAAACAGGCCAAGACCTGTGCGGTGATTGGTAGTGTTCACCATTTATGAGGAATCTGGTTTCGAAATTAGACGTTTGTTGCTTTTGAATCCCCCTCCCCCCCGCTAGGTGTACGTATCTTTTCCTCAATAATTACATTAATACAGATTCTCCTCTTGCCCGGGTCTCTAGTAGAATTGTAGACTCCGTATCGAAATCTCGTATATTAAATCCGTCATTAAATGCGGGGCCGGACGGGACAACAGAAACGTATAACCATCAGATAGACAAGATTAAAAGATATCTCGTTATATATCTAAAAAAAAGAACAACTTTAATAAGAAAGAGGAAAAAAGGGGTGACTTGCAAAAAAAATAAAAATCTAAGGACGTAAAGTGTTTAACTGGAAGATATGCGAGTCGCGGATGCTATATATCAGGGGGTGATGGGTGGGGAGGAGGGAGACAGCCTAGAACCTTCCTTATACATCCTCGATACTTACCCATTACCATATTTAATATATTTTTGTTTTTGTTCCCCCAGTTGTGTTCGTAATGGCGCCTAAGAAGGTCGAAGAGCCCGAGAAGAAACCTCTGATTGGTCGTGTGGGTACCAATCTGAAGGTCGGGATTGTGGGGATTCCCAACGTGGGCAAGTCGACCTTCTTCAACGTGTTGACCAAGAGCCAGGCTCCCGCCGAGAACTTCCCGTTCTGCACCATCGACCCCAATGAGAATAAGTACCTTTTACTCGGTACCTAATAGCCTAATCAAGGACATAAACACTATCTGACACAACAAACACAGGATGCACATTTATTACAAAACTGCCTGCTTACACACTAGAACTTTTTAATTCGTAGTCCAAGAGATAAAAAAAACTCGAACTATCTAAAATTCGAATAAATCATTTCTATGAGTATCTAAGGCCCAAGCGTCTGGTAAACAAATGAATAACTTTAAAATATACTATATATAAACACACTTGTTACATAAAACACAAATATACATTGTATAATACACATTGAAAAAACAAGAAAAAGTTAGACACAAAATAAAATTAGTAAAAATTAACATACTAAAATGACAAACTTAAATCAGTCAGTTACATGATTACATTGTGACACAGGAGCGATGAAAGCTAACACATTCCCTATTCTAGGAAACCCGCTCCCCGCCGATATAGAGTTCCCACTTTATTTGTCAATAACTCTAACTTTATACAACATTCTTTGCTCATTAGTGTGGTTTAATAAAGATCATAATGTTAGCTTAGAAATGAGTGCAAACTAAAATAAATGGTACGGCGCACCGCACAGACTTTCTCTCTCTTTCTATAAACTCGTAAGATTTCTGAACGGAATAATGTACATTGTATCATCCCCACTCCACATAAGAACACGCATAAAATAATATACAATGATATAGAATCAATGAGAAAAGAGGCGCATCTTTGTCCACCTAAGAACATTTCAAACAGTTTAATGTCTTCCACAAGGGTCAACACTTCGTATTAAAATTTCGATTTCTGGTTAAAGTTTTAACATTTTATAAGGTGTTGCAGATCTTCAAGTCATCGCATTGATATTTAATTATTCATTTATACATTTTGACCAATAAAAAATGTAAATATTGACTATTGAGTCTAAAATGGAGATAGATCATTGCTATGCAAACATTTCTCCTAAGAG
>CABFWB010002967.1:8594-45218 GCA_902151455.1 Timema bartmani | reverse complement strand
CCCCCCCCACCTTAATTACTCTTATTAAGATGGTTTTGAAAATTCCAAAACAAGAAAGGTAATTTAACGTGATAAAAATTTAGGGCTACCAAAGATAATAATCAGCCAGCTTATCTAATTGGATTCAGTTAGCGAATCTTAAAATTAATTAATCTTAGATACAAAGCGCATATATTTTCTACATCCTAACAAGGAGGGTTCAATAAATATTACATTATAATTATTATAATTATATTAATATCCTTTCTTTTTATAAACTGCTATAGACTGTTTTCACCCGATCTAAACCCTTTCAGTTATTCTAATAATATTGTTTATATTCTTAGAATTCTAATCTTACCAATATATAATTAGTCGCTAACCGGACTAGCTAGAAAGTCACAGGGTAATGTCACATAAAGTCTCAAGACAAAATCACCGGGTAAAATCACAAGACAAAGTCACAGGATAAAGTCACAAGACAAAGTCACAGGGTAAAGTCACAAGACAAAGTCACAGGGTAAAGTCACAAGACAACTATTCTATCCATTTCTACAAGAATTTTTTAACATTAAATTGTATCTAATCTTTTTTTATTACCACAACCTAGTACCTCTTCGGGTCATATGCATTTTTAATAATTAATCTAATGGGGTAGAGATGAGTAAGGTTGAATTTCAGAGGAAGTGTACCCGCACTTGCGTGGAGAGAGAGTGGATAAGCGTTTAGGAAAAACAACCCTCAGAAGACCCGACCAGGCTTAGAACCTGGATCTCACCGTTATCGGAAGTCTAGTATACTGCATTATCCCATTTGACCACCAAAGCGGGTCATATTTAGTTATTAAATTGATTGACAGACCTACTACCAGGGGCGGGTTGGTTACAACATCACACTCTGTTTGCCAATATTGAGCTCTGTAATGCTACTTATTCCATTTGATATTCCCGCAATATGCGAGGAATTGAAATGGTGTAACTAAGCAGTAATGGGCCCGTGGCAAAACTTCTATGGTGACCCCACCACCCCAAGCAAAAAAAAAAAAATTAAATAAAGGCCTCCCTTTCCCCCAAAAAAATCTTATGTGTAATAATTGTAAATTATAATAAATTACATTGGAATTCTTTAATAAATTATGTAATACAGGTTTATACCTGTTTATTAAAATTGCTACTAGAAAGTGGAAACTAACTAGTTAATGAAAAAAACTTGATCTGAATTGGATAAGACGATATTAATAAATATTATGAACAAAATTATAATTTACATGAACAATTATAGAGGCTAAACAAACATCAAACTTTAAAACTCCTTTCTTCTTGATTCGATCTCTGCGAAATTGCTTATAATTAGCTTAAAAGTTTTTTTTTGTTGAGATTTGCTTGTATTGTGTTAAATATTGATTTTACAGAAAAATATGTACATAACATTTTTATAGAACATGAAATAATACACAATGAAGTGACTATTGATTAATTTTTGATTGAATAGTGAGATCTTAACGAAACAAAAATAGACTTAAAAGAAAACACTCTCATCTCTTACCAAATTAATTTTGGGTGGGTGGGCTTGCGTGGTGTGCTCCATTTTGGGTGGGCGCAGGCTTACGGCATTTTGCCACCTACGCCACCCTATAACTACGCCACTGAGGGATTAGGATTCCTGGAAATACAAAAATGTCCTCTCTCTGACCAGATTGAAATATGTGTAACATAAAATAGAGGAAGATGTCATTGATAAAATGGAAAGCTTAAATGGTTCGAAATCTCTTCCTGTATTGATCTTTTCAGATATCCTGGTCTACTGAAGGTCTTCAAATGTAAATATAAATACACAACACAAGATAATGGCAACACCCGGTCTAGGCGTGTCTCTCACAGTTGCTCCAACACATATCTCACAGTTGCTCCAGCACATCTCTCACAGTTGTTACAACACATCTCTCACAGTTGCTCCAACACATCTCTCACAGTTGCTCTAACACATCTCTCACAGTTACTCTAACACATCTCTCACAGTTACTCTAACACATCTCTCACAGTTACTCTAACACATCTCTCACAGTTACTCTAACACATCTCTCACAGTTGCTCCAACACATCTCTCACAGTTGCTAGAGCACATCTCTCACAGTTGCTAGAGCACATCTCTCACAGTTGCTCCAGCACATCTCTCACAGTTGCTCCAGCACATCTCTCACAGTTGCTAGAGCACATCTCTCACAGTTGCTAGAGCACATCTTTCACAGTTGCTAGAGCACATCTCTCACAGTTGCTCCAACACATCTCTCACAGTTGCTCCAACACATCTCTCACAGTTGCTCCAGCACATCTCTCACAGTTGTTACAACACATCTCTCACAGTTGCTCCAACACATCTCTCACAGTTGCTCCAACACATCTCTCACAGTTGCTCACACTTAGCTGGCCTGGTTATCCTGTCACCAACCCCAAGGCCCGCTTAACCCCTAGTCATACTAGACTGGTAGCTGCTGACTGGTAGTAGCAACAGCAAGCAGCTGCTGGTAAACCAGCCCAGTGTGACTGGGAGATACAGACCAATCTTATTACAAAGAACCTACTGTAAGGCCTCTGTAGGAGGATTCTGGTAGGAAAACATGATTTTCAGAAGGTTCTTAGCAAAGAAATCGGACTATACAATACATTCGAATTAAACTTTAATAAATCCATTAACATTCAAAGGCACTCAATCTAAACGAATGCCCAAACTTGCACCAGATCATAATATGATATTATGATCAATGCCAGATCTGCAAGGATTTATGGCCGAGCTTACTACAAGAGGCTATAATTATAGTCACCAGGAGGAAGATGGAATCCTGTTCCAATCCTGTTCAAGTCGCAACTGTCGGTAATGAACGTAATGGAAATTATGTGCTATTAGGTGGTTTTTACAGAGGCTAAAGAAAAGTTCTCATGCATGTTGGGTGATTGCGACCACCCAAGGGAACTTGTCTTAGAACATCCCCCAAGCTCAAACGGACCATTCAGGGGGCGCTATGAGAACTCAATCTTGTTTTTAACACGGTGTTTAGATCCCTTGTTTTAGGAATTAGATTTTAATTAAGTGTACCCGCATTTGCACGGAGGAATAGGGGAGAACCATTTTGTAAAAAAACAACCTCAGTACACATGACCGAGATTCGAACCTCTTTCTCCCCACTATCGGCAATTACTGCGAGAGTAGCGCCATAGACCAGGCGGCCACCGAAGCGGGTAACGAAGACTCTTAAAGGCAATCAGAATCATTAAAGTCTTGTTAATCGTGCGTTTCCTGACAAAACAATGTCCGACAAAACTTGAATATGGGCTACAATTTACTGTTGAATGCATTTGTTAATTAGTATGTCTTGAAGTGCATTTGTTAATTAGTATGTCTTGAAATGCGTACCATTATGTCATCTACTGTCACCCGAGTACATTACTAAGTATTATAAAAAAAATCCAAGCATTGTGACTGTTATAATAACTTAAACTTGCAACTTAAAGGTGTGTGTGTGTGTATAGAAGAAAAACAAGGTTGGGCATAGTTAGATGTTATCAATAATAAGTCCTTCTATAACACTGGGAGTAGTTGGTTTATAAAGCGTGGATGGGAGTATAGTATGATTTTGGTAGGAAGAACAGTAGAAGTTAGTTACTAAAGTTACTAAAACCATTTTAATATATTCATACATAAAGTCATGTTATCTGCAGCTGTAACTTTTGATAGATATTATTAATACCTATATAATAACACAAGTAATATAAATAAATGTTGTCAATGTTGGCCGCAAAGAAATATTTTTGAATTTTCTCTACTGTTCTTCCAACCAAAATCAGGGTATAGCTAGCTGTTTTAAACAAGTTTGACATCTGCTTCGGTGGACGCATGGTCTAAGGCGCTGCTCTCACAATAGACTGGACGGGAAGATCGAGGTTCGAATCTTGACCATGTGTACTGAGGTTTATTTTTACAAAATGGTTTTCCACTATCCCTCCGTGCAAATGTGGGTACACTTCCTTAAAATATAACCTTCAAAATCTCTAAAACCACTATCGTAATTAGTACATGGGCATATAACCCGAACGGGTATTAAGACGCGGCACCCAAAAAAAAAAGTCTACGCTGGATCTTGAGCAATGTTCAATGCATTACTATAATTAAAAGCTTATTTTTTAAAATTATATAATATTTAATCAATTTTTTGAAAAGGATTCATTTTTGCTATAGGCCAAGTCTGTTTCCTCACATTTTGGCTTGTCCTAAAGTGCTGCCAGTCCGGTTTCGAGAATGTGTGTATTTGCTCTTCCATGCATGGTCTATATATATATATATATATACTTATATTATTTCATACTTTATTATAAATGCTTATCGACGCCTCTATTGCTTATAGTATTTTTCTAGAATAAAGTTTTAATACACATCTGGACTATAAGCATATTTGCACTAATGAATTGGGGAAGAAGTGGATCATTTGAAAGGAAATGTACCCGAATTTGCGTGGAGATAGAGGATACAATTAAATGAAACTACACATCCATTACACCCGGTCAGAGATGATAGTGTGCCTACCCCAGAAGGATAGAAAGAGAGAGAGAGAGAGCGGATACTTTTTTAATATTACTTACTTACGCTATGGCACTACGAACTCTAAAGTTCATCACCTATCCCTATTTTGAGCTAGTTCTATCGAGTCTACCTCCTTACACCCTATCCCTATCTTGAGCTAGTTCTATCCAGTCTACCTCCTTACACCCTATCCCTATCTTGAGCTAGTTCTCTCCAGCCTACCTCCTTACACCCTATCCCTATCTTGAGCTAGTTCTATCCAGTCCACCTCATTACACCCTATCCCTATCTTGAGCTAGTTCTATCCAGTCCACCTCATTACACCCTATCCCTATCTTGAGCTAGTTCTATCCAGTCCAGCTCATTACACCCTATCCTTTATCTTGAGCTAGTTCTATCCAGTCCACCTCATTACACCCTATCCCTATATTGAGTTAGTCATATCCAGTCCACCTCATTACACCCTATCCCTATCTTGAGCTAGTTCTATCCAGTCTACCTCCTTACACCCTATCCCTATCTTGAGCTAGTTCTATCCAGTCTACCTCCTTACACCCTATCCCTATTTTGAGCTAGTTCTATCCAGTCTACCTCCTTACACCCTATCCCTATTTTGAGCTAGTTCTATCCAGTATACCTCCTTATACCCTATCCCTATCTTGAGCTAGTTCTATCCAGTCTACCTCCTTACACCCTATCCCTATCTTGAGTTAGTTCTATCCAGTCTACCCCCTTACATCCTATCCCTATCTTGAGCTAGTTCTCTCCAGTCTACCTCCTTACACCCTATCCCTATCTTGAGCTAGTTCTATCCAGTCCACCTCATTATATCCTATCCTTATCTTGAGCTAGTTCTATCCAGTCCACCTCATTACACCCTATCCCTATCCCTATCTTGAGTTAGTTCTATCCAGTCCACCTCATTACATCCTATCCTTATCTTAAGCTAGTTCTATCCAGTCCACCTCATTATATCCTATCCCTATCTTGAGCTAGTTCTATCCAGTCCACCTCACTACACCCTGTCTCTTTCAGGTCCATTCTAATGTTATCTTCCCATCTGCGTTTAGGTCTTCGCCAATGGTCTCTTACCATTAGGTTTGCCAGTTAATACCTTTAATATGCTACTAGATTCTTCCATTTGCGAATTTTTACTTTCCACACCTCGGAGGGAAAGTATTGTGATCGTCAAAAAATTCGAGCTCGAGATTTTGATAAATGTCGACGCTTCATGGTCCTCTGTAACTTAAAAAGTGGCTTTCGTGATGCCGTCTGTCTAAACCTCGGGCTAGAGCCGAAACTATTTTACTGATTGTGCAATAACTTGGTATCTGGGGGGTTCATGAGGTCCCCCCGGGGAGTTTTTGGAATTAGGTGTATAACCCTAAATTTAAGGGTAATTTACTGGAGTGTAAAAATAGCACAAATTTTTCTCGATATTTGCTATAACGATTTTGATGAAATGTTAGACTAGGGCTATATCTAGACACTATTAATTACTACAAACAAGATGGAAACCCTTATTTTCTCGAGAAAATGACTGAGGATACTTTACACAAGGGACAGTTTCCAATCTTCATCATCTCTCCGCAACTATTTGAGATATGAAATATCTTATCATTGTAGACTTGTATTACTATTAAAGATACAAATCTTTTGTTTGAAATATATTTTTATAAAACCAATAGTTTCTAAGCTATAATAAATATATAACTTAATTACTTTTTAACTCAAGTCTTTGAAAATTAATTTAATTCTTATGCTCTATGGTGGATCAATATGCTTCTCTTTACTTAATTTTTCTGTAACGGTGTTCCTAGTTCCTAATGCCATAGAATAAGTATGTTACCGTGTGTATTATTTCATTTATTATCTTTGATGCAATTTTTCTACAACATTGTTTATAGGCTAGTCGTGATATCGAGCAACGAAGGGATACAACATGTTAAAGAGTGCCAACAAAAATATTTTACTTTATTAGTCCTTAGGGATGACGAAACGGCTTGTTGGCATTCCTGAGTAAATTTACGCCAGGAGTCGCCATTTTGTAAAATGTCGCACACTCTCAACAGTGGACCATATGTACCTGGAAATATACTTGAAATTCGTGCAATGCATAATGGGTATCATCTATTTGTATTGGTATGTTTCAAGGGTGGAAGAGCTCCAAAAAATACTTAAAAATGTTGTTGGAAGGCTGTATAAAAAGATATACAATATGGAGGCAAAATATGTCTAAATTTTTAGAAAGTTTTTAAACCAAACCAAGCCTAGCCAAGGTGGGTGTCAAACAATATGTTTAGATGGTTGCTAAAGTAAAATTTAAGGTTTTACATTATGCCAGAAGTACCTGAATCAAGATATACAAGATGGCAGCCAAATTGGTTGACATAAAAATCACTTTTGTCAGGACTAGGTAATGAACAAAAACACAAAACTAATTTACCTATGAAAGAAAATGTGTTTTTAATAAGACAATAATATTATATGATGAAAATTATAAAACGAGAATGAGTTCATAATCTTAATAACCACAGAATTAAAAATCAGAATCATCATCATCAACATATTATGTTATGTGAGTATAGATTTTGACAGTCAGTGGTACAGCTACAAGCTCCAGTAATACAAGTTAATCCATTAGCAAAACACTTGGCGCTACCTGTAGCACATTTCTTACACTTGCTTGTAATGAGTGCAGCACACGCCTGTTCACCGTCCTGCAGCTTCCACCCACTTGTGATCACCGATGTCAGTTGTTGTTGGGCAGCATCTGATCTCAGCCAGACAAGTTCTTGATAGTGAGCTCGCGAGATGTGGTGGTGAAGATAATTTGCATTTGGCTTCATCCTTTTTTTAAAAACATGGATTCTCACTTCATTTATGTTCACAAGTGGTGATGATGGAAGATATAACCGACAGACAAACTCCTCACTTTTTTCAGTTCACCTTTTCCTAAACCTTCAAGGAGAAACGGCCAGTCCTCGTAAACTTTCCATGCAGTTTTTTTTCCCACTGTCATGAAAATGAGTGTCACAGACTGTAATGCTATGGAAAGCTATGATATTATGTCTCAACTAATCAAGCAGATAAATGCCATAGACAGTAATAATGCGAGGTTTACTTGCTGTTCCTGCTTTAAACCATATCTCTTTTAAGAGATGATAAGCAAACTGCAGCACGAACACAAGAACATCTGTGTCTTTGGCAACAACGACTAGAAGCGTGTAGCTTCTATGGTGTGCATCATTCCCATGAAGAATTATTATTGTGTCACCTTCATGGTTTGACTGGAGGATGAAAACATCTCTTTGCCACCTTCTTCATGGTTTGANTCATTCCCATGAAGAATTATTATTGTGTCACCTTCATGGTTTGACTGGAGGATGAAAACATCTCTTTGCCACCTTCTTCATGGTTTGACTGGAGCATGAAAACATCTCTTTGCCACCTTCTTCATGGTTTGACTGGAGCATGAAAACATCTCTTTGTGTTGAACATTGAACCTCTCCCGTTTGAGCAAATCCACCCAATACTACCACTTCATATTCTTCAATCTGTCTGCTTCTTGAGATCAAGTATTTGGATAAGACCTCTGCCAAATTAGCTTTATTCTCAGGCATGCTTATGAACTGGTTCCAGTTCTTTACCATTGGCACATCGTCATAAAGAACTACAACACGCCTAACTGGACAGCTTTGTGTTCCTGACCTATTTTTTCTAGTGTTTGCCTTGATGGAGTGGACATGATATCGATCAAATACGACGTATACTCCAGGGGAATTACTACTCAAGTTCTTGAAAACACTCTTTGCATATCGTTCAACATGCACCCTGAATGAAGAGCATCCTGGAATTCTTCCTAAGGCTTGCACAAACTGTTGTTAACTCATTAGATAGAAGTTCTAATGTCACGATCACAGCTTCCATGATGTGAATTAGGTGGGATTTTCTGCATTTTATACTAAGATATCCATTTAAATCAGCAATAGACAGTGGAATGGGAGTAAGTTCATGTTTGAAAATGGATTGGAGATTTATTTCTCGACCCGCTTCCTTAGCAACCAACAATCTATGAAAGACATTTACATCTCTTTTTACCATTTTGTATTTTCTTAGACATTTGGATTTTGTCACTTATGTTTTCCATATTAAACACCTTACTATGTTTTAAAGGATCATAAAACCTCTGTGGTGTAGCTATCAATTGGTCCTGGATAAATTAATGATAACATCAGTTTCTCTTTTATTTTCTGACAGTAAAAACTCTGTAACATGAGGTGGGGCCAGATCACATGTGGAGATAGACATTATATTCTCTTTGTTCACAGTGAATAAATATACTGAAGTCTTTGAACAGAAGTACAATTCTTTACACGTCACATTCATCTATTTGACATCTAGATTTTGAGAGATTCTTTGTTTCATATCAATACTCATAATCCTTTATTCCAATATCAAACATTTCACATGTCTCCTCCACGATTCGACCACGTTCGTTAACTGTAATACACCACCTTTCTTTTGCAGAATCGTTCCGGGTTATTCCAATCAACCCACCTGCAACTTTGCATACCCGGTTGATGTGTTCTAAAGCCTGGTCAGTCGATATTCTGTTAACAATATTTTTGTGTTTCCTAACTGTAAAATGACCAGTACGAAACTGTTCAAACACACATGAATGAGTCTCAGGTAACAGTTTCATGTCAGCTAATTACTTTTAACATTAATTTATTTTATAAAATGCATACGATTGTAAAATGAGAATATTTATTCATGGCCTACCCGACGATACCTGAAGATAGGCCTAGAAAATAAATCAGGTGGTACAACATGTTTTAGTAAAAAAATAATAAACAATCATGTAATATTTGGCCGCCATATTGTATATATTTTTATACAGCCCTTCGACAACATTTTAAAGTATATTTTGGAACTCAGCTACCCTTAAAACATACAAAAAGATACCCATCGTGCATATTTTGCACTACTTTCAAGTATATTCCAGTTACATATGATCCACACTTGCAAGCGTGCGCCATTTTGAAAAATGGCAGCCCCTGGCGTAAATTTAAATATTCAGGAATGCCAACAAGCCGTCTCATCATCCCCAAGGACCCATAAAACGAGATATATCGGTTAGCACCACATGTTTTACCCCATAAATTAATGTCTAGGACATTTTTTCAGATATTGCCGCTATTCTAATAGACCTATTATTTCGTTTCACAAATCTTACCAGTTTTTAGTAAATGTATATTAATTTTTAAGATAAAAGTGAGGGAAAGTCTGTGCGGTGCGCCATACCATACCATTTATTTAATATTATTCTTTAAAAATAACGCTTTTTAATCCAATTAACTTAAATACACCTCGTTTGAGAATGTATAGTTTAAAACTATGAAGATACATAATTGACAAAATATGTGAAAAGGCCGCGCTGAACCCCTCAAAAGGCCGCAGGTTCCCTGTCCCTGCTTTAGAATATTCGACCACTGATTCAGGTGGGCTTATGTTGCTCATAAGGACGAATAAACTGATTACTTTGAAAATATGTGAGTGAGATCAGGTCTGTGTGGTGTCCTCTTGCTGAGTGGTGGCAGAACAATTTCTGGCAGTAGGTCTCTTATAACTAGTTTAGTTAACATTACTGATATTAGAATATGTGTTAACCACTAGATTGTTCTTAGTTGATCCATTTCAAAACATTTAAAATTTATGTACTTATCATCATCATCATCATCATCAGGTCATTAATATTTAGATTTGCCTGCTGCAGCTCTCCACTTTTGCTTATCCTTGGCTAAGTGCTTTACATCTTTTTACCTTCTTCTGCCAACATCGTTCATCATCTTATATATTTACTCCAGTCTTGTTCTCTCTCTTGAATTTCTTTCTCCCTTTCACATCTCCTTCTATAACTATATTCACCAAAATATCTTGTCTCATATATCCTATCATGTAACTCTTCTATGCTGTATAACCTTCCAAAGCTTCCTTTCTTCATTTGCTTTTCTTAGATCTTCTGTATTTGATACCATCTCTATCCATTGACATTTTCAACACTTCTCTATAGCACCACGATTCAAATGTTTCCAATCTTTTCCCTTCACTTGCGGTTGAAAAATGTTGTCAAGAACTAAAGGAAAGTTTTGAAAAGTTGTGTGGGGAAAAGGGAATGCACTTTCGTTACAAAATTTTGCTTTCACTCGTATCGCGGGGCACGTCGACTGTCAAACTGATGTAGTCTGGTTTGCCGATAACGGGGAGGCTGTTCTTTATCTCACCGAGACTGCGAGCACATTTACTATAAAGTTAGACTTTCTCATCTCTACCTCACGAGTATGATTAAGGGCGGATAGTCCGGCTGGGTAGTATGACGTGGTGCACAAATGAAAGGGTTTGAATCGCGCAAATAAAATTTAAATTTTAAAGCACAAATTCAATCCACAGTAATAGATAAAACTTTTGTTCATGTCGCATTGAACTCTTTTCAAGGCGCTTAGTACTTACGAAAGACAATGTCCTTTGTCTGCCTCATCAAAATTATAACCCACATTGCATTCTTATAGGTCATGTGTCCAATAAAAAAATATTGAAAAATCGAAATTTTAAAATGACTTACAATATGGTGGATATAACCTTTAAAGTGGTGCTATTTTGGCGAAATTTGGAGCACTCATGTTCTTTGGTCATATGGTCCAGCGTTCATAAAAATTCCGAATAGTAGAAATTTCAAAATGGTGACACCAAAATGGCGATCACAACGATTTTTATAGAATTTAGTGAATGGGGATTTATGAGGGCTATTAATCCGATTCCGATGTGTTTGTTTTTTTAGGACTCAAGGAACCCATATTTATTTCAAGGCCAGTTTTATCTCTCTTTCTCTCTTGTCAGTTCGCGAGACTTCCTTTACTCTCATTACAATCACAAACAAACCTCCAACATTGCGTGCAAAAATTGATTGACTCGCTTTCACAAATGATGTTATTGCAATTAGAAAATAAACTGTTCAATAATAAATTGACTTCAACCACGAAAACGGTAGTTTTGTACATCCGAGCGAAGTACGGGTAGGGTATACATAATTTATAAATATTGTTCCGGTGTTGAAGCAGTCGTACCACGACACTAAATTATGAACATATTGTTCAAGGATGGCATAGGCAGTCATAAGAAGACCGCTGAAACAACACGTATTATTATTAAGTGCACATACAAATAGTGTTTCAACAAAATCCGAATTATTTTTATATTTTTATCTATGCTTCTTAAATACGAGAAATAATAATTACATGCCTTTATATTTAGGTTTAATGCATGCAATTTAATCCGTTACATACATATTTGTTTGTATAGCTTTTATTTAATTCTTTAATTTGAACTCAGCCCTAGTCATCTGCTGGAGAGATACGATGGTAATAATTAAAGATTATTTAAAATATTAAATGTCTCGGATTACTCATAAGAGTAATAAATCACAAATTAATTAAAACGAATTTGAAATTTCTTGTCCTGATATGACTTAGTTGATTAAAGGCGGTATTGAAGCTTGAAGAAAACGCACAGGTACTTTTTTTTAAGCAGTGCGTCTAACTTGGCAGTTGGGGTTATGCGCTTATTTATTAATTGCGCTATTGGTTTTAGGGATTAACGAGGTTATATTTAGAGGAAGTAGGCCTATACCCGCATTTGCGTGGAAAACCATTCTGGGAAAAAAACTATTAGTACACCCGACCGAGATTCAAACCTCGATCCTCCCGTCATCGGCAGTATAGTCTACTGCGAGAGTAGCGCCTTAGACCATGAGGCCATCGTAACAGGTCCATGCAGGTAATTGGATGACTTCAATAGGTTATGCAATATTCATCTCAGATTTCAACAAAGCTTTTCAAAATGTCTAGTTATTCTAAGACAGGCTGAACTTCATCGATACGACCTTTTGAAGACCCGCAGATCCGTGATCCTGGCCGCAATAAAATACTGCTCTCGATGTTTTATCAGCGAAACAGGTGAAGATACAATCAAATAATTGACGTTCGACACGTCAGGAACAATTTACCTACCCCCCCTCCCCCCACCTTATTTTGATTTTCGTTCATTCCACTACAGCCATTTCTTCATTAATGCGTCTCGAAATTTTTCATAATGGCCTCCATTTACGTTTTGTATGCACGATTCTCCTCCTTTTTTCCTTTTCTTTGCTTAGAATACGTATATTTGTTAATGTTTTTTGATTTAGGTTTGAAATGTAAGTGAAACGAGTCAGAATGGGAGGAAACGAATGCTAAGATTATTTCAACTGAAGGCCGAACAACATTCACACGGAATTACAACCGTTTTGCCTCGAGGAATGCTCCTTGGGCGGGGTAGATAAACTCTTACTTTCTCGGGACACTTAGAGTAGAGAAATATTGTGATAGTCAAACAATAATCAAATTTGATATTTTGATGAATCGAGCCACTGAATCCGAAAAAGTGATTTTGCTATGCCGTCTGTCTGTCTGTCTGTCTGCTTGTGTTTCTCTGTCTAACTAGAGGGCTAAAACTTGGTATCTAGGGTATTCATAAAGCTCCCCAGAAGGTTTTTGGGATGAGTTTTTTAGCACTGCTTATTAATACCCGTTTGGTTTATATCAGGGGTCTCCAAACTTTTTACTATGCGGACCACATAATATATTTTATATATATAATATAAACCATTTAGGATAATTTAGACATTGTTTATATTATAAATAAAAGGTCGTACCTAGTTTTCCCCTAAAAGTGACCTTGAGGATATTTTACATAAGCGGAAATTTCATTTTTTTTTACATTTCTGCAAATACTCGAGGAAAGAAATAACAGATTATCGCATAACTAAAGGACTTTAAAAAAATCAACTAGAAATAATATTTTATTTAAAATAAATAACTTCCTAAATATAGGCAAATATATATTTTAAAATAGAGCTTTGGGAAACTGAAAGTTGATTGCTATACATTTTGATTGGATAGAGTTATTCCACTTTTCTTAATGTTCATGTAACAGTGTATATTATTTAATTTATGCTCTTTCGGGAAATTTGATGGTCGTTTTTCCATTATTTGTATGCATCAATGAATATTATTTGGCTTGACATATCTTACATCGAGTTTTAAGTAAAACTCTCTATTTTTAGATAAACGAGTGATAAAGTATGTTGCGGTGCGTTGTACTATTTTATTTTCATAGTGAAATCTCCCAGTTTATATTTTTATAGAAACTCCATGTTATTTTTGAATCTGACTTTTAAAGCCTGACTATCGATTGATTTACATTCCTTTCTATCAAACAATAATATATCTATTGATTTACATTTCCTTTCTATCAAACAATAAGATATCGCTTGATTTATATTTCTTTCTATCAAACAATAAGATATATCTTGATTTATATTTCTTTATATCAAACAATAAGATATATCTTGATTTACAATCCTTTCTATCAAACAATAAGATATCGCTTGATTTATATTCCTTTCTATCAAACAATAAGATATCGCTTGATTTATATTTCTTTCTATCAAACAATAAGATATCGCTTGATTTATATTTCTTTCTATCAAACAATAAGATATCTCTTGATTTATATTTCTTTATATCAAACAAAGGAACACCGCGTTTGCTGAAAAACGTAGTATATTTTATGTGTTACAGTTTAATTCTGTGTTCTATATTTTTTAGCTCTCTAAGCACTTTGTTTGGGGACTGACTTCTATTTGAATTGTGGTAGTTACCCCGATTTCACCTTCTTAATCACAAAATATCGGCATGAAAACATTACTACTTTTCCTAATTATCTTATAAGGAACACCTGTGCCAAATGTGATCCCTCTAGCTTCGTGGAAAGTGTGAGAATTAGTGATGAGTGAGTCAGTCAGGGCTTTCGCTTTTATTCATATATATATATATTAAAAAATTAAAACATCATAGATTTTTCTTTTAACTTAAATTTTAAACATTGTGTTTTAATGTAAACTGAGTATGCTATGACAGAAGTCTGTAAAAAATCCTATCCACTGATACCTTATTCATCGCTGTTGACAACAGAAATAATATATAGGATTATAATAGGGGAATAGACTAGATGGATCTAAAGTCGTCTTGTAAGAGGTGAAGGAAGAGTTTGACAATCAGATAAGTCTGTGCCGGGACCGAGGATTGAACCCCGGACCCCCAGCACAGAAGTCTGACGTCTTAACCCTAGACCCCCAGGTCACCAGCTGGGCTACTAAAACAGCCTATGAAATTATAAATAAGTTTGTACAATATTCTAATCGTGAACTATAATAAGTAAATCGTGCTTTTTAGGAAAGCAAAAAAAAAGGTATTTTTATTTTTACATGCTTCAATAAACAATTTTCAGTTGTTAATTTTGTTGATTTTATATATATGTCACTGTTAGAAATTATATTGTATCAGTTCCAAGAAAAACACACAAAATAGTATTTTTTGACTTGGTTCCTTTCTCCAACACACAATTAAATATACAATTAAAATATATTATTATATAACGTTATTTACCTGTTGAATTCATGTTCATTGTTCACTGCCACTTCCATCCATAATTTCTTGTTCAGCTCTTTATTATGACACGCCTCGGTGGCGTAGCTAACTAACGCGCTAGTTTCGTGTTGAGCTTGACTGCCGAGGAAGGTGAGATCGAGGTTCGAATCTCGGTCGGGTGAACTGGGGGCGGGGTTATCCTAAATGGGTTGCCACTCTCCTTCCACGCAAATGTAGGTTCATCTCCTATAAATTCAACCTTTCCAATTCCTAACTCATTAGCGTAATTATTACTTAAACGTATAATCCGAACGGGTAGTAAGACACGGTGCTAGATTAAATTAAAATGTTAATGATGGTATTGCTTACATTTCTAATCCCGTAATGATCTCCTATCAGCAACCAATGATATTAGCTCTTCACAATCTATTTTGGCACCAAACACTTGTATTTTCTTACGAAATCTGTTGATAAAACAAAATATTTTTTTCGGATAGAAGAATCGTAAGACTTCGTACAAACTCGTAAGAATATATTGCAAGAAATATGACAACACACATACAAATCTATTGAGTTGTTTACTTATTATGACTTCGAGAGACTTCGTAAGATTTCTTACGAATCATTCTTCGTACGAATTCTTATCCAATGTAACCGTAGCCTGATACTGAGCCAAGAACCTCTGGTTCGATTCTTGGCATGACCAAAAGGTTTTTCATTGGTGAAATGGGGGTTAACCCTTTCACAGCTATGAATTAACGACCAAGGGCTGGGCATTGTGTCTGTTCTAGATTTAAGTTAGTTTATAGGTCGTGTGCTGATATATTCATTCTGTTTAGAAAGTGCACGTTAAGGGGGTAGTGTAGAGAACACACACAAAAAAGTTTTTTTTTTTCAATTTTATAGCAAAACGTTTTTTGGTCAAAACATTATTATTAGTACCGCGTCTTACTAACCGTTCGGGTTGTACGCATCTACGCTAATGTGTAATGGTAGGGTGATTGTGAGATGAAATGGAAGACCTACAGTTTAAAGTGGGATCCGAACCACGATAGAGACCTCGCATTTGGTCAAAAAATCAAATATTTCTCCAATGAAACATAGTTTGTTCTGGAATTTAATGAAAACTTTTTATCTTCAGTTAAAAAGTTTCTTATCTAATGGCGCCATGTTCGTGATGGATATCCAAAAACTGCTAATATCACTTTGTGAAGAAAATTAAACTCTATATGTTTGGATGGAAGAAATATTTGATTTTTCTTGACCAAAAAAAAAAGTGTTTGTATAAAAATCGCAAAAACACCGACCTTTTCTCGCGCTCCCAACATCCCAACCTTAAACACCTCACATAAAAATTTAAAAAACAGTCTGAAATCTTTCTCCTTTTGATATAGATTGTCTTCCCGTTTAAAACTGTGATTGTTTTGTGTTGTAAACAGAGTACTCAATAGATGGACACCACTTTTCAAGTTCTCAAATGGTTTAGTTTTTTAAATTCCGTCAGTTAGAAAACCTTGTTACGAAACGATAAAGAGAAAGGATACAGTATCTTTTTCTTGGAAGTATTTTGTTGTTTAAGTGGATGCGGGGCAATTAAGGGTAGAGCAAGAAACCGAAGAAAATTAGTGCCATTTAAAATATGTTTCCCTCCTCTTTATTACTCCCTTTTGGCATAACCATTAGTAAACTGCTAATGGCTTCATATTTAATTTTTCTAACGGATATATCCTTGAAATATTCTGTGTTTGCTATTTATTCATAATGACATGGACTTTGTCTTTCATGTTTGTTCGCGTGGTCAGCGTCAAAAACTTGAAATATTATAAAAATTACTCTAACAATTTGGTTACAAATGGGTATCTTGGGAGTGTTCGACATGACAAATATCACTGTATACTGGTTTTTGGAGTAGCAATTTGTTTAATAGTGGTTTACTGATGACTATTTAAAACAAATTGGTTTAACGATGTTGTTTAAAATTGATATCTCGGGAGCAATTGTCCCCCAAATAACACTGTATACTTGATTTTTAGGTAAAAATTTGTTAAAGGGTTGTTTACTGATGAATGATTTTCGAAAGTTAGATATCGTTTGAAAATGGCTCTCTAACAAGTTCGTTAAACTATTAATTTTTTTTTAGGTTAAATTTGTTAAATGGTAGTTTACTGATGACGTTATCTTAAAAACTTTAATATATAAATTTGGTTCAAACTTAGTATCTGTTAAGTTTTTTACTTAGTAATAATTACTTATTGTTTTCTATAAAAATAATTATATATTAGATAACCGGCACTGAAGATTGATTTTTGTAAATTTTGAATATTTTGTAAAATATCCATACCGATTTCGTTCATAATTGATATCGAGGGACTCTTTTACATGATAATGAATATTGAAGCCTTATCTTTCTAAAATAAATTAATTCAGTGGTAGTTTACTTACGACAATTAAAACAAATATGAAATTTTTTTGAAATTGTCCTTAAAGATTGAGTTCAAAATGAGACCTGGGAATAGTGTCTCATGATAAATAAAAATAGGCATAACTTTTTAATTTCTCAAATTACAAATAATTTTAGGGTAGTTTACAAATATCTTATATAAAAAAATTGAATTTGTTACAAATATTTAAACCATTTGGTTTTTAGCTTTTTAAGGTGTTTTACTTAAAACCTATTTTTGAAAATTATAACACACAATGCAAAAGTTAGTGCGTTTTCTATCATTTATTAATACTTTTAATTGAATGGTAGCTATCTTACATATTAGGCTATATTTCTACATAATTAGTAGTATGGTTGCTCTACAATTACGTTTTGAGGTACCCAAAATCCTCTTACACTTAGAATTTCACTCCAAATTAAACAAAAAGTTTTCTTAAAACGAAGTTATTTTTTATAAATTCACTGTGTGGTTCCTGTTGTTGGTTACTTTAAGGTCAAGAGTCAAATGATCTAGTCTACGAATTACTTAATAAAATATATGGTTTATCAATTTGTTAGGAATATATTATAAACACATCCGTTTCCTAGGTAACTATTCTTGCGAGATGGAAGTCTCTCTCTCTGACCAAACCATCCCTTGCTTACCCCCCCCGCAGACCAGCTTCAGAAACCTCCTCATCATCTCGATGCAACGTTCCTCTGTTTGGGTAAGTGTGGAATGTCTTCTCCTGGTTCAGAAACCTCCTCATCATCCTGATGCAACGTTCCTCTGTTTGGGAAGTGTGGAATATCTTCTCCTGGCTCACAACCACTTTCAACTACAGTAGAACTTTCTTAATTATATATCCAACGGATATATAAAAAAAAAACTCGAACTAACCATTTTCATGGATATATAGACAACTGGTACACAATAACTCAATTTCCTCAAAATATGCAACATATAATCACACACATTCTAGTATGCTATATAAAACACACATAAAATAAAATAATAAAAATTTATACACAAAATATAAAAACTTGAAAAAATTAACATACGAAAATTTTAGACTTGAATCATTGTTATGAAATCCGCTCGCCACCGCTACATAATTCCTCGGTTTCTCATTTTCTATGCGTCAATAGGCTAACTACAACTTTATTTGACATTCTCGACATATGGGGGTGATTTAATAAAGATCGTTAAGGCAGGGCGCACACATGATGACAAAAAAGTTTTAAAACATCTTGAAACCACGACATAAAAAATGTTTCAAATATTTTTTCAAATGGAACATGATGAAACAAAAACATAATGAAAAAAAATTCAGTTTATGCTAAGATGGCGGCGTGTAATGTTGGCGATAATGATACTGATGAAGTGTTAGCTATAATTTCCTGGGATTGGTTGGCTAAGCAGGAGAAAGCATCAAATAGGAGATACTTGGTTCACCCAATCAACGAAAAACTACACATCCATGTCTCTACACTCACTACCGGTAGCCTTTTTCGGCATTTTGAAGCACAAACAAAACATTAATGATTAACTTGAAAGAGATTATCGTCACGTGGTCAGATTGCCCGACTTGCGCAGTGGCGTATTTTCCACGAAACACATGAAACGTTATGGATCAAACATGAGAGTGGGGAAGAGAACTGCTTTATTTCAATGTGTGTCCTCGTGTGCACTCCTTGTGTCAATAAGTGTGCATTCAGTCATTTGAAAGTCTGTGGTCAAAGTGGAATGACACACGATGAAACACAACTACACAAACACGTTTCGAAACTTTTTGTGTCAGCTTGTGTGCGTCTTGCCTTAGTTAGATTTGAAATGAAAACAAACTAGAAAAAAAAAAAACATTGGAAGGATTTCAGATTATCCAAATATTTCCTTCAAAAATTAAAATTAAATGTGATTTCTTAGCATTAATTTAAATATAAATCTAATGGTGAATCATGGTGGGTTAGGAGTATCAAATTTTTCGTATTAACCAATTTCAAATTAGCCAAATCCTACTTTATTTCCTGCAGTTGTTATGTAAACAAATTTGAAGTCATTTAGGGCTCAGTAATTTCACTTTTATTCTTTTACCAATTTATCAGGTCTATGTAGTCTGTAACTTCGAAATAACAGGAATGATGAACTAACGAATTCTTGAACGCTTTTTTTGAACTGCGTACTTTCAGAATGCGATGGTAACCTAGTTCTCAAACCGCCTTCCTTTCATCAGCTAGCATGCATAGTAAAATATTTTCAGCTTGACCTAAATAACCATTTCGTTGTATGACAGGATCGATTACTATTTTCAAATCGTTACTAAGTTGACGACTTGATTCTATCGTTGATAATAGATGCTTAGCTCAATTTGTGCACAAAAGCTTCGTCTTGATGGTAAACCACGTATGATCAAATACTAGAACAATTAAAGAGGATAGTGTTATTAGGGTTTCCTTGGCGATATAATACAGGCGCAAAATCCTGTTGGCGTGTGACATGTGACCAGGGCATCTGTTTGCTAAATCCTGGGAACATGTTCCAGTCACATTAGTTGTCAATATATCAAGCCTACATTTTGGGTCTGTACTAAGGTCAGATTTATCTTCTACTTCGGGCAATTATGTTTTTATTATCTTAAAAATCGACAAGAGGGAGTTTTTCGCATCACTGCAATTGTTTTCCTATGTGGCCTGAAAGCACTTGGGCACCTAGTGTCTCACCATACAGGTGCATTAATAAATGCCACAAGAAAAGTTAATTTGCATGAAGCTGACAGTTGAACCACTGTAAAGGTTTCTTCAGCTCTAGTTCTAAATACATACAATGCGTCCTTTTGGCCCTGTATTGAAGAAGGTGCTATCATAACCCAAAGCTGATATTAATGACAAATCAATAGTATTAAAATCTATACATTTCAAGATGCTAGTTGTAATTTTTACAGTTTCTCCTGAACCACAGGTTATATTTCCTAGTCAAATATGTCCTAGTTCGGATATGAGTTTATAGTGTCCTTCCGAAACAACCTATTTGTAGTACTTGAACCACTTAGGATAGGGTTTTGTTTTTTCTGCCTCAAAGTAGAGTCCAACCTATGTTCTGATTTGTTTGTATCTTTTAGCTTTTCTTAGATCTTTCACGTTGAATTTTGGAGCTGTCTACAACACACCTTTTATCTTCTAGGCTAACTATTCTAACATCTTTGAGTACATCAGATATTATAATTGCAGCTGAATAGTACAGGTAAAATAGACCAAAAGTTGCATAATAAATGACAATCTGTGTGCATTCACGAAAATTTGGGAAGAACTTCGTTTTGGCACTAGATATGAAGATCCGATGAGTCTCTAAATAAAAAAGTTTCTTTACCATGTTTTTTTGGGGGGAAACAGCGGGGGGAGGCAATTTTTTTAAACTCAATTTTTTTTAACTAGGTCGAGTGACGTGTCGTTTTCCATGTATTTTTTAATGCTGAATCGAATGACACTATTCGTAAGGCGATACGATCACTTGTTACAAAGTTACAACAGGTTTTATGAATAAAAAGTCGAAAATTACACTTCATGAGAGAGCACAGGTGTTCCTTTCAGTTTCGAATATTTTACCCGTATAGTGAGAGCAAAGCTACTGACACCTTTTGCCGTTAGTTATGCCAGTAGTTTTTATCGTTGCAGTAAATAAATAGCCTTTATTGAAAGTTTTACAATTTACAAAATATTTTTTTTTTCTTATTCTAAGATCATGAGCATCAAAACTCAAAGAAGAGATGAAAATAATACAAGAGAAAGGGCCCACTGCAAAATTGTGGATTCAATACCTGACCATGGTGACCCTTCTACGCAGATTCTTAGAAGCTGAAATAACAGGCAGTTGGCCAATACATCTCAATACTGGTCGCCTGATGATTCCATACTTTGTTGCAAGTGGTCACACTCATTATGCCAAAGCAAGCCATATTTATGTACATCAGATGTACAGCTTGCCTAATAAAATGACAAAACTAGAGTCTGATAGGTATGCTGCAACATACTTCACAATAAGACAAATAAATTTTGCAGTGGTACTTCTCCAAACATGGTAATAGGACAGACTGCAAACAGAAAATTCAAAGTGGTGAGAGGAATCGTTCAGAGGGGTTTCACCGACGATGTTTTAAACTCATATGTTTTGACAAAACCAGCTCTCTCACTGATAACTGAGGCCATTGAAGATTTCTCTGGGATTGCTTTCTTTACTTACGAACAACATATTGATGCTTAGGAGAGTCGCATCAAAAGGGATAGTTGTGATATCATGAAACTGCAACAATGACTTGAAATCGACAATCCTTTCAATGTCACAACGACAGTTCCAGTTTTTGTGGGGACTGGGATTACTGGAACTAATTCGTTAATTGCCATTTGGCCAAAGAGGTTGGCAGACAGAAAATCGCCCAATTGGCTGGGAAGACGTTTGCTGAGATCAGAATGAAACGAGGTGACCAACATACGACCTCTTGCAGCTGTTACCACCTCTGTCAAGGTAAATGATAAAGTTATCAACAGTGATCCAATGATTTTCTATCAACGAATGCTTATTTGGAGGAAACCTACTGACGATTTGTCAAGTTTAAAAAAATATGAAATCGCCCCGTACCCTCTGACCCCGTTTACATATTCTGGAATGCGGAAAAACGTGAATTCAGCATTCACCACTGTTGATAAACACGAATTGAGTCGCACTGAAGCTTTCTTGGTTGATGGTGGTTATTTGCTGTACGCTGTAAAGCGGCACAAAGACACTTGAGAACTTACCATGACGTTTGCATGCGGTACGTAAACTCCGTGAAAAAAAATTTCATGCCGGCAAAAACACACGTAACAGTGGTATTCGATGGTTATGATGACCCAAATAGTACGAAAAATAGTGAACAGTTAAGCAGGTACCAGCATATTAACCCACAGTTTCATATTTCAGCAAGCACTCTGGTTTATGGCAATCAAGAGCGGTTCCTGGGTGGTGCTCAAAACAAGCAGTTGATCATCATGCTGTCTACTATACTTGAAAACACTAACGTCGTGGTGGGGCAGTCTTCTGGAGATGTCTATGTGCTAGTTGTTCAGACAGCTGTAGATAAGTCTCAGCAATTACTACCAACCATTGATACTCAAGACATAGACGTCCTGGTAATCCTAACGTCCCTTGAAGCACCTGAAAAGCCTATACTTTTCTAAAACCCCAAAATAGGACGTGTGAAGGGGAAAGGGTATTCTTTCGTCTCATTACAAGATCAACACAGTGGCATGAAACTGTACATCCTCCTCACACATGCGTTTAGTGGGTGTGACACAACTAGTGCCATACACGGCAAAGGTAAAAAGCTACTTATGAAGTCGATAGCCTTGAAGGAATGTGTCGACACTTTCAATAGAACGAATGCCACGGTTGTTGAAGTGAAGAAAGCAGGTGAAACCCTGTTCCTCCATCTCTGCGGAACTAAGAGAGAAAACCTCTAGATGCACTTCGTTTCACTCAGTTCCAGAAGTCTTTGAAAAGGAACACAACCAAGTTGAAATCCCTTCCTCCTACTTCTGATAGTGCTGCCCAACATTAATTTAGGTTAAACCTTCACATCCAACGGTGGCTTGGAAATGAATTGAAACCCGAACAGTTGGGATGGGTACGTCAAGACGGTGACTTACATTCTGTTCGGACTACTCTAGCTCCTGCTCCTGACGAAATAATCAAGTTGATATCTTGTTCCTGATTGTTAGTCAGTCCAGTGCAGTTGCAATAAAAGCGGAATAACCTGTTTTGCACTGTGCAAAATTTGTGAGGGAGTAGCCTGCTGTAATACACTGCTTGAAAAAAAGAAGTTACAGTACCAACTGAAGTCGATTTTGATATCTTCTATGACCTTAAAGAAGACGCAGATGACCTTGATTTTGATGACTGCTATTTTGTGGACATTTAATAAGTTTAAGATGATTCAATATGATACAAAGAATATTTTTTTGAACGTGAAATAAATGTAATAAAGTTGTGTTCTCTTATAAAGTGTAATTTTCGACTTTTTATTCATACAACCTGTCGTAACTATGTAAAAAGTGATCTATCGACTTGCGAATAGTGTCATTCGATTCAGCATTAAAAAATTACATGGAAAATGATACTCCACAACTCAAAAAAGTTGAGTTTTTCAAAATTGTCCCCCTTTGCCCCGCCCCCCCAAACATGGTACAACTTTTTTTATTTGGGGACTCATCATATCTGCATTTCTAGTGCCAAAACGAAGTTATTCCCAAATTTTCTTGAATGCACGGTAGTTGTCATTTTCAAACCCTATTTTACCTGTAACAGAACTAGCGGACACTCCAGTACCGTCTAAAGGCTGTAGCTAGAACTAAATATTTAATTTTGTTTGTTTTGACGAAGATTATGGCATATCATCAGTTTGTGGCAGGGGTTCTTACTGTGCTTGTGCATTCGACGGAACTGGTAGTTTTTCAGTCATCAGCTGGTAGGGACCACCGGGATCTGGTAAATCCCTACCCTCTTTCTCTTGTTTAGTTGGTGTACGGTTATTATAAGACGTCGATGGTTGCTGAAAACCTGGAGTCTGCTGAAATAGTAGAATCTTCACTTTTCTTTTTTACTCACGGTGGTTACTAAATCTACCGACCCAATAATATTTATATATGTTATCTAGCCAGATATAAAAACCCTTTCTTATCTGGGAGTTCTTGATCTCCCCCCCACTCTCATTTGCAACACTCAAACACTCTAAACTTTCACACATGCACCTACAAATGACAAATATTTATTTGAGAATCCTCTTGAAAATTCCGAATATTCTCTTCGTAACTGTCACTTTTTGTATTTTCATAAATATTCGTCATGATATGCACGATTAAGTTGTAATATGCTTTTATGAGCGAGAGCGATGATTTTGACAAATTGCTCCAATCAAAGTTGTCACCTCAGTTATTTAATCCACAATCGGCTTCTTGTATTTTGAGTTGGATAAGTTCATGTTTTACCCACAAGTAGCGCACGGTATCACATGAGAGTAGGTAGGTAGTTGAGATTGGTTCATTTGCTGCGGCAAGCCAAATAGCGGATTAAACAAATATGAAACAAACAGAAACTTTATTAAATGCGAATTACTTACGCAATTATAACAAAAGCAACAGCTGATATCATCAAACAGCTGACAGGTTTCAACGTTTAATTGTCTCTAGTAAAATCTGTAAAGTCAAAGACGTCAAAAATATGGAAAAACATCAAACTATTATTTTTTCCAGCACTCTTTAGTCGAAGACGTCCAAAATTTAAGAAATTAATCCATATATTAATAATGTATGTCATAGTGTAATTTTATCACAGTTACACAAAAACATTGATATTTGGCGTAACTGTCCCTTGATATTATAACTAATGATGGAAGCCATCTAAGCAGGTTTTGAAGAAATGTTTCAATAGCTTTTGACGAATATCACTATAAAAATTCAGTGGATACTTTACTTTCTTCACATTAACAAAAAAATCTTGATTTTCACAATTAAAAAAATCCAGTCTCTTGGGGCACTTCCTAAAACACACTCACAGCCACACACGTATATTTATATACTTGGAGAGTTTTTAAATGTGGCGCTGAAGAATACCTGAGGAAATCTGATGGACAGACAGATATAAATGAAGTCTTAAGAAAAATGAGTGAGTAGAGAACATTTTTGGATGTGATTCTTCAGTACAAAGAAAACTGGATCAGAAACATCCTTAGGAGGAACTGTCTTCTGCATGTCATAGAAGGAAAGGTTGAGGGAAAGAGGAGCTTAGGAAGGAGGATTCAAATACTAGATGACTTAAAGGAAAGAAGAACGTTCTGGGAGCTGAAGGAGGAGGCAGAGGACATGGCGCATTGGAGGTCTAAGTTCACTGACAACAGGAATGGATCTGTCGTAAGACAGAACACCTAATAATAATAATTTTGAAAATAATATATTCTTTGGCTTTCTTTTAAATACAGCTATCATACTACTACCCAAGCTATTCCGATTTGATTTTCAAAAACTGACATTTTCACTCCACCTTGGTGATTTCATAATTGCCAATAACTTTCTCAAAATATGTCCCTGTAAACATGATTTTGGAAGCTGAGTTTATGAACAAACAAGTAAACAAATAAAAAAGTTCAAGGGATTTCTTGGTGAGAAATATGCACACTGAAAAATGTGCATACAATTTAAACTCAGTCGGGGAGTAGCCATACAAACCTATTGTGCTTTTGGATGGATAGTTGAAATTTTTTTTAACTTTTAGGTTTAAAATCTGGACTATGGAGGATTATTGCATTGTTCGTGGTGTATCTTCAAGAACACTTACTGATACTTCGTTCCTTCTATGATTTATATTACTGTTACTTTAAAAAAAACTTCTATGATTTATGTTACTGTTATATTAAAAAAACTTTCTATGATTTATATGACTGTTACATTAAAAAAATTGACTAAACATTATTTTTCTAAAAGAATAAAGCTTTTTATTATGGCATGCCTGTTTATGACAACGATCCATATTTAGAACAATTGAACGAAGCTTACTACCGGTTTGGGCTACCGCCTATTTACAATAATGGGTTAGGGATGAACAATATATAATTTAGAGAAGATGTACGTGAATTTTCGTTAAGGGAAATGGGGTATTACAGAGGAAACACCACCTGACCGGAACTTGAACCCCGTCCTCCTCAACACGAGCAACCCACTCTAGTGCGTGACTGACGTCTTGTTAGTGACACCGTGCGATCACTGGTGAGGGCTATCGTGACTCTAACTTAACTTGATGCAACAAAGTATCTGTAAAACAATAATATATATTATAACTTGACTTGCTGTAACAAAGCATCCGACAAACAATAATATATATTATAACTTTACTTGTTGCAACAAAGCATCTGACAAACAATAATATATATTATAACTTTACTTGTTGCAACAAATCATCTGACAAACAATAATATATATATTATAACTTGACTTGCTGTAACAAAGCATCCGACAAACAATAATATATATTATAACTTGACTTGCTGCAACAAAGCATCCGACAAACAATAATATATATTATAACTTGACTTGCTGCAACAAAGTATCTGACAAACAATAATGTATATTATAACTTGACTTGTTGCAACAAAGCATCTGACAAACAATAATATATATTATAACTTGACTTGTTGCAACAAAGCATCTGACAAACAATAATATATATTATAACTTGACTTGCTACAGCAATATATGGGACAATTAACAATAAGATATATTCTGATAACTAAGGAAGATAGCTTACCTCTGATACACATTTAAATGTGACAAAAAATCTTTTATTCGACATTCTGGTGTAACTTATGTTTTGTTTGCAAATTTTATATGACAAATCATATCTTTTACTTAGTGAACTTATCATGCTTATTAGTTAAAAGGCGTATTAAAAAATAAATATTGTTCATCAACACTGTAGGTCATCAAGTTAAAAAATCAAAGTCAATTCTATTTAAATAAGCAATATTTTGAAATATTTGGCTTTAATCCAATTGAGGAAACACTATAATATGCAGACATCCTGGACTTGTGGTTAGAATTGCAACACAGAAAACAAACAACAATATAAAAATATAGTCATTATTGTTCCAAACTCTTCTTAGTTTTTCTTACTGTGGTTTTATTTGGGTCTTATCCAATATCATACCGTATGTGCTTTATCTAAACATGTTGAGTCGCTTTTCAAATTAATAAATAAATCCATTACTAGAAATCATATATCTATTTTCCCTTTGTGTCATTAGCATATAAAAAGCTTTAGCCCCATGTGATTTTTTCAAAAGGACCATACAATTTTCCAAAACAACAACAACTTTTGGTTGCGTGTCTAAAGAAAGTAAACATGACCGTGGGAAGGTAACATTTGTGGTGAGTGCGAGTTATCGAGAAGTGATTTAGGTCGTCTAGAACTCTAGATGATCTCCAAACGAGATCTCATTGTTCTTTTTAAGTAAGTGAAGCTCATTGTGTAGTCGATAATAACAATACTTGAGAAGGTCTCATTGTGACTTGTGGTCTGTGTCAAAACTACCCGACATGCAACGGTGTGGTTGACTCAAACCGAGTTTTGTGTTTTTGTGTAAACGCTAGGTTGCGTGTCCTTCGTCCTCTGGGGTAGTTAATTGTTATTGTTATCGTATGGCCGGCCTCCTTACTTATTTCTCTCGTATTTATTATAATTATTACGGCACAAATCTCACCCATTATATTAATTGACAAGAAACTGATGCGATTCATTTAGACTCGAAATACTGTCGACTCATTTAAAAGAATTTCGGTAACAAAACCAAGTTCTCACAAATCTGTTGGATATTAGGACTCTGGCTGGTAAAAGGTTTAGAAAATACACGCTATTTCCACGGTCAACATTCAAAACATTTTAATATAGTATATTATTATTATTGTGTTGGTAGTATATAATACATATAAAAAGTGACAGCTGCACATTACATGACTTGATATATGAATATATTAAAATAGTTTGAGTAACTTTTGTAACTGTCAGATACGGTTTTCATACTTGAATACTACCATTACTATAAAAGAAGCTCTTAATATTATAGATTGACTTTATAATTAATAAATCAAATAAGACATATTTCTTGAATGCCAAATTTTAGTGATTTTCAATTAATGTTGGTAGTCGAAAGAGGGCTTCCTATGAAAATTCGGGCTTACTATACATGACACAGTCTATAAAGAATCACTTTACCAATAGACTAGGAGGCTGGGCTACGAATCTAGGTCAATCTATTGTACAGAGGACAGATTTTTCTTAGTAATCTTTATCTTTCATTTGCAACAAATGCGGGTACATTTCGTCTAAATAATACCTTGATCAACACTAACCCATTCTAGTAACTAAATAAAGATAGCACAAGCTACTAATAAGAAGTTGTTCAAAAAATATGTCCAATAAAGAATACAGAGTCAAGATAAATTGATTGATAAAATAAATAAGACTAATACGTTATGACTCAACTGTGATATTGTCCACTAGGTTAGTGTGTCTGATTCTTACTGGTCATGTAATGGTTAAATAAAGTCACTAAGGAGGTTTTATTCCTTCTGCCAATGCAAATGCAGGAGGGGTGGGATGCTCCCCCTCCCCCCTTCCAGCTTCTGGCTCTCTCTTTCCTTAAACCCCGCGCGGTGATTTATTGACGCCCTCCCCTATAGCATAAATACTCATCCTTGTCTCCAGAAATGACCCTCCCACGCCCTGTACGGTGGTTTATCGTCATTACGTGGTTCATGGGTCATGATCCATCAACGCCATGTATCATACTGATGTGACTGCTTATCATCATATTTTGGAGAATTGATAATGGTTCATTGAGCAAAGTCATGCATAATACTTCATAATATTTGATCATCGCTCATTGATATAAGTTATGCATCGTATTTAAATGGTATTTGATCATAAATTGTTGATCGGGGCCATGTATCATATTTCCTTAATCCTTCATGGATAAGATCCATGCATCATACTGACTCTACATTCGAGCCATGTTCAGTGATCAAAGCCCCGAATTGTGCACATAGTAATGACCAAGATGAATTAATATACCTTCTATCCTTACGACAAGATTCCATCATTTTACGCATTCATAATTTTAACTCTATCCGTAAACACATTTAGATGACTGATAGTTCTGATTGAGAATCTTGTATGTAGTACGGGTACAGAAAAATGTACTTTCAGCCAGGGATTCGCCATTGTACGTGTTTATAGTCCTTGTCTAATATGCTAGAGCTAAGTTCCACTTCTGCATGCTGTTTTTATATCATAGAAATAAGTTCTGCACTCTTTTCCCTGTATAAATCACGTGGCTTTATTACATAAATATATTTTGTACAAGATCATAAGTTACTGTATTACATAAACAAATTTATAAAATACTGTAGCTAATGAAAGAAGTAAGGTGTTTGGTGACGTTAATGTTCACTTAAATTAAGTGTTAACTAATCAATATAAAATTAATAACCCTCTTGTGTGTAGGCCTATTAATAAACCAATTTGGAGTGGGCTGAAAATCGTGAATTTATATTAATGTTCAACTGAGAGTGTCGAATTAAGTATCTAAAAGGTAAAATTAGATTCGGCTACATTTTTGTTTTATAAGTAGTGGTTATAGAGAATGACAATAATAATACACCCAATATGTGTCCCCCTCCCATGGTTGGTAATAATATGTGCCCCCCCCCCCCCCCCCCCTCTACAAAGAAATTGATTGTTCCCCCCCGCCCCCCCCCCACNCCCCCCCCCCTCAAAGTTGGTAAAAATATGTGTTTCCTCCCCTCCCCCCACCTCAACCCCCCAGAGTTAGAAATAAAGTCTTCCTCCAACATTGCAAAGTCAGGCACGTCCATGGGCGATATAATATATTCTATAAACAAATCAACCAATTATGAAAAAACTGAAACAATTCAAACAAATCTTGATAATTACAAAAGGAAAACAAAATATTAAAATTCAAACTATGGAAACAAAATTCTCTAAGAATCCGTAGGCCCAGGAGCATACTTATCTTATATATAATTTGATATATAATTTGATAAGCCCTTTTCAGGTAATAAAAATTACGAGGAAATGACTAAACAGATTTTGACAAATGACTACTCATTTTAACTGTTTGGAGTCCAGTATGTCGGGAAAAATAGTAATTTTCCACGAAAACCCGATTTTCACAGAGAATTTTCAGTTTTTCATTTTTGTTTTAGTCAACCATGGAAACCGTTATTTGCTGCATGGCTGTAAATCTCTGAATAAAATATATCTCTTTGGCTAAAGAATAATGACTCAATCTTTATTTGTTGGTCTGAACACATCAACATTTGATCTTTGGATGCTGGTCATAGCACATCTAAATTGGGATGCCTAAACTGGGGAAACATTTATTTTTTATTAGAATGGTGTTATCATTAATTTACATTTAAATCAATATTATTGGGCATAATTCGAAAATTAAAAAGTTAAGTTCAGTTCGTGAAAATATTGTCCAAGTTTTGTTTCGCATATGATAAAATGATGTTTAAATATATTTTGGTATGTATTATAATTTATAATCTCAAAAACAATAAAATGATCTTAAATAGTGTTTTAAAAAAATAGCCTTTTAACTATCTAAGTATGAGTTTTGACGTTCTTTTTTTCAAATAATTGGTTTTGATGTTCATTTGAGCAAATATTAACACAATACAAATACATAAGTTAATCTATGTTTTCATTTTACCACTTAATTTAGAGGATTTGTTATTTTAAAGTAATGTTTTGTGTACTCCATATAACTTTTCACATTCTCTTTCTCTCTTTGATACTTTCTCTCTCACACACACTCTCTCTATCACACACTTCTTCTCTCAGACTTTTCCCCTCTCAAACACTCTCTACACTCACACAGTATTAAACAATCTTTCAAACATTATATTTATAACACGTGCTCTTAAACTCTCTTTAAACTCACTCGCTTTCTCTCAAACTTTCTCTCATACGCTCTCACATTTTCCTTCCCTCTCAAACACCCTCTCTGTCTCAAACACCCTCTCAGACGGTCACAAGCTCGTCTGGTCATCACCCTCTCACCCTCTTCAGACAGTCACAAGCTCGTCTGGTCATCACCCTCTCACCCTCTCAGACAGTCACAAGCTCGTCTGGTCATCACCCTCTCAGACAGTCACAGGCTTGTCTGGTCATCACCCTCTCACCCTCTCAGACAGTCCTCGTCTCCGGCCATCGTCCCAATCTGACGGTCTCCCCAAACATCCCACTAAACTGTAACTCAACTGTTACTCGACTGACCCTAACCTTTCTCTCTCTCTCTGGTTCTCTAGTCAGATCGTGTGATCGAGACTAGCGTACTTACCGAATACTCAACTAACTCAATTTGATCTATAACTAAATGACACAGTCGTGACGCGATCGTCACATCACATCGGAATATTCTAACATCTAAACTCAAAATTCAACTCTCGTCGTATTCTCACATACATTAACCAACTTTACGATGGTCTTCTCGAACACTCCTAAATATATAGTAATAATCTAGGGGTGTGCGACTAATAACCATATTTGCCAACAAAGTAAGTCTACCATCACAAATACTTTCACTATTATCTGCCTATCAGCTTACACTTATGTCGTATCCCAAGAAGTAATGGCTGGTAACAATTAGTTACTCCCTAAAGGGAAAGAGAACTCCAAGCGTATTCTAGAGTGGACAATTTACATGACGTGAGTACATGTTTAACGCGAATATCACTGAGAAGAACATCCTTAAATTTACAGTCTCGTCCAATGCTTCAATTTCTCTCTCAAAAAATGAATTACAAGGCGGTCTGTCGATAAAACCGAGTCGTTCGTACACACTTGAGAAACCTCATCCTCCCAAGTTCCCCGCCATGTTTCCTCACGTGCTGTGACTGTACTTTGGTCTTGTCCGTGATTTCACGAACCACATCAACAGTAAACGTGCTGCACATTTGCCAGCTATTTTATCCGACTGGCGACTCAGCTGAGTTTTATTAAGCAGGCGGTTTTTCATATATTTCATATTTCCCTAACCCTGTTTTTTCTCATTTCGTTTTATTTATTTTTTATTATCTGATTTCAATGTTACTTATCCTAAATGTAACATGATTCATTAAAATGTATAGCTTTTATATTGTAGTTCTTAATATTATTACTGAATTTTTGAATTTTCATGTTCGCATAGTGATTTCTTTTATTATCTACGCCCAGGTGCTTATATCCACGGTGATAACTCCTCTAAGCCGCCCCTTTCATAAAATTAAACTTTGTAACTTATGTTTTGCTACCTGATACACCTCTGTAGGGTATTTTTTTTAAATAATTTCACAGTAACTTAAAATGCGTAATTATTGTGTGTTAGTGTTTGTCCATACTAAAGGGTGTTGTGTCGCTGTAATGTGTGGGTGTTGTAAAGGGTGTTGTGTCGCTGTAATGTGTGGGTGTTGTAACTGCATATTTGTTCCAGGCACGTCGTGTTCCTGTCCCCGACTGGAGATATGACTATCTGTGCGAGTACTTCAAACCTCTCAGGTAACTACCAAAGTACATTATTTTCATTCATAGTAAAATTCACAGGTTTACTAAATACTTTTGATCTACTCTTAAATCAATGTTCTCCATATTTGTTCTATTTTAAATAAATTTCACGTTTTTATTTTTTATTTGTTCAGAATGGTTCTTGGATCTATAATATTATTAGAAGTAAAATAATAAAATTGACTCTGAATAGTAAAATAACGTTTCTTTGGACCACCCCACTCCAGAAGATACAATCTCTCCCCCCCCCCCTATCTCCATGCAGATAAGAAAATCATCCTTAATATTTTTGTATTTTTTTTTAGCACTGAGTCTTACTACCCGTTTGGGTTATACACATATATACTAATTACGCCAGTGGTTTTAGGTATTAGGAAGATTATATTTAGAGGAAGTCTTACCGCATTTGCATGGAGGTATAGTGGAAGAACATTTTGGAAAAACCACCCTCAGTACACCCGACCTAGTTTCGAACCTCATTTCCCCGTGATTGGCAGTTTATTTCACTATGAGAGTAGTGCCTTAAACCATACGTTCACCGAAATTGGTCTCCTTAATGTTATTACGAACCTTATTCGCCCCATCTTCTTTAAGTAAATACATATAATATGTTCCTATAACTTTTTTTGGAATTAAAAAAAAAATACTGCACCGGAGGGAACTTTGATTTTATTTTTGATTGATGGTCGCTAGTATAACTAACTTAAACCTTAACAATCCCGTGGTGCACAAACACATATACATGAATTAAATGAAAGAAAGAGGAGATAAGAAACAATGCAATTTAATAAACCAAAAGACATGGACAATATTNTAGCACGTAATCTCATTAAGAACAGTCTATAAAACCTAAATATAGTATGAGGTAGTATTGCCTAAGCCACAGCCAACAAGGGGCGTGAAGCGCTGGACGAATTAACTCAGACAATTGAGTTATGTCACTGGTAGTTCTACCAACAAGGTGTTTTGGCTGTGTAAGTACAGTTATTACTTACATAGGGCAAGTTCAAGTCCAGTTACATAAGAGCGACCATGGATACAGAGCAAAAACCCCTCCAAGAGGTAAGGCCAACTTACACTGATACATCAAAATATACGGGCCATGCCCGGTCGATAACGCGTGCCACAATTTTAGCACCTAATGGGCGATCGACATCATTATACACAAACAAGTAATTAAAGACAGCTCCAGCCGCGCCTGAGGGGCAGAAGTGGCTGAAGAGTTGCATACTCCAAAGGGGAGCAACACAAACTAAGATTAACCACGGGCCAATCTTGAGAAGCAAGAACGGCCCACAGGTTGACTACCTAACACAAGTGTTAGGGATTCATCAATGAACCTAACTAGGTATGGATCCTGGGCCTCCATATAACTTGAACTATCTCTTTCCCGGGCAAGCTACCTCTCAGTTACATGAGTGGACACATAGTGTGTGCAGCTAGATTCACCATACAGTCGAGTGGCTGGCCCTAGCGGCTCAGTCACGGGAACGCGAGAAGCGCGGTACAAAATAAGTGTTGTTTAAAACCTGTTCTCATGAAAAAGGAGACATAACTCCATACACAACTAACCTAACAAAAATACACTAACAAGTCAAAAGACAGACAAGGGTTGTTCCCTATTCCTAACTAAAAACTATCCTATAAATCCTGCCATGTAGTCGGCTAATCCTAATCTTCAACATCTGACTGAAAGTATACATCCTGTCATGAAGTTGGCTAATACAGCGGCTTCCTCCTGTCCAGTGGATCCATTCCCCTGAACTGTAAGCCCACGTTGATATGATAGTTTACTCGACGTGATGAGAGTACGTTGTTTGCCAAGGACGCTGGTTCTGTCCCATCGTGTTCTGTGTCTTCTTCGAAGCAGCCCGGCGAATATGTAGTATCAGGACTTCACGTGATGGAGTGGTCAGAATGAAGTAGAGGGGGAAACTTCCCTCAGGTTCCAGAACATCGACTCGCGTCGGCCAACAGCATTCATGGAGCTTTCCGTTGGCTCGTACTGGTTGTCGAACGCAGAGTTCTCCCCTGAGACAGCGGTCTGTCACTTCTCTCGGAGTTGTTCATTCCAGTGGGGCATCGAGCTTGCAGGCAGAGTCGGTGAAGTAGGTATGTAAATAAACAGACATATGTTATGGGCGTAGCATTTAACACAAGATGGTCATTTGTTAACTCTTAACGACTTGCTTGTACCAACAAACATTCGTATTTTATATTTGAACGGGGCTAAGCCAGATTAGCCCGTTACAATACAAAGTGTCTACCATTCATTAAAGTAATAAAAAGTCATGCAGTTGGTTAGTATATCATGAATATAATATTATAACACAAATTAACAAATTTGTTTGAAAGTAAACCACAGGATTATGCTAGACTCATATTTTCCAATTATTTCGTTATCTTTTTGTTAGTGTTGAATATTCCAAAGCCATCATGCTAATAGCTAGAAATAAATAGTTGTTTGCGAGAATGTTGGGGGAAACTTTAAATTCAATAAATATTAATTACATTAGATTTAAATGCCTTGTCCTGATTCAGGGTGTCAAGCGACCTGGAAAACAGGGAAAAGTCAAGGAATTTACTTAGTCAAGGAAAAGTTTTGGAAAAGCCAGGGATTTTATCAAATTTTTTGAATTTTCACCTACTCACTAAAATTTTACATAACTTTAATTTACAATGGTCAAAATAACATTTTTGCTCTAGTTAATAGTCACCACGAATCTCTTTTAACACAATCATCTTTCTACCCCTCTCTGCGTGTTTTTAGCCAAAGTTGTCAGTCTCTGCGCATATAAGGGAATTCGATTACACTATTGGAAGAAGAAACTAAAAAAGAATGTGTCTCAAAACAATTTTTAACTGTACTGATGTACTCAATATGATCTAACTGAAATCTAACTTAGATCACACGTATATAGGCTACAATAGCCCATTACTTTAGACTGAAATTATTTAACTCCGTCATCGAGTGACACAATTTCAGATTATGTATGTGTCTAGAAATATTATTCCATTATTTAATTTGCGAGCTTAATAAAATAATGTTTGTAACATTTAGCTACTGGAAAAGTTGGAAATTGTCTCTGGAAAACTTGGAAAAGACAAGGAATTTTAAAATATAGTTTGGCTGGACATCCTCTGATTACAATAAACAATTACTAAAGTGGCTAGATATATGAAAAGATTGGGTGTCAATGCAATAGTTGCTTTGTGTCCAAGATATGACTTTCATATGACTTAGTAGTCAGTTGTTGGCGTTAACACACTGCCATCTTTGCTTCTTTCGATACTTCTTTATTATTTGCAACAGCCCACATACATCCAACTACTCTCCAAGATGCATTCATCCGGCTGTCAGTTTCATCATCCATCCTTCCAGTTTTACAGAACATTCTGCCCAGATACACTAAATTATTCACTTGTTCTAACAGTTATACACACAGTCGACTCTGGTTATTATGAACCTCCACGGACTCAGATATTTTGTTCACTTTGTCCGGAGTTCACTAAAATATACTTTTTTATTCTAAATTTGACAGTTATGGGTTAGTGACAAACAAAATAAGAATTCAAATACAATCGCTCTTTATTGAAATCTATTAATAAATCTTAAAAAAAAATCGGCTACGGTATATGCTGCTGTTTATTGTATACTGTTTTCGTTAAAAAAAAATCCAGATCCTTCTCTAGAGTCTGTGCTTTTTCCACACTTGACTCCACACTATCCATGCATTCAAAAAACTAAACTGAGTTTAAAAGTCTATTTTTTGAGTTTCATATACCCTCTTGAAGAAAGGGATTTGTGAAAACTATTACTAAATGGCCACATACTGCCATTCACTGACCTGTAACTCCTGTTGTATTAAAACAACTCAGAAGACTGTCTTCCTTTACTTGCCGCACACAAGGGTATTAAAACTTAAGTCAGGTCATTAAGTGCAGTGACTGTTTAAGCTTAGTTCTCCCCC
>CABFWB010002966.1:79322-91747 GCA_902151455.1 Timema bartmani | reverse complement strand
CGAAAACCCCCCCCTGACTACGACCTTTTGAGAGGGTTATCACTAAGACTCGTAGATGTCTGCAAACACTCGGCGTGCAGTTCATGCATCACGCCATCTAGCAAGGGTGACGTCGCCGGTTGAAGAGCCTGGAGGAGTTGCGACTAGCTAACCACAGTTGCGGTATGAACGAGCAATTGGAGCTTTTGTGAGTACCTAACAAATAGCAGCGAAGTAGACATATTGTAGGTTGAAGTGGTTCACAACGCTACAAGTTATTCAAACTTCTCTTTAATATTAGAATTGCGCGCCTGCTAATATACGAAGATACTAGCGCTTTTTGGATTTAATGTATTTTCGTTCGAAAAAAAGAGAACTCAGACCCGTATGTCTTAGACCTTGATCAAGACAAACTTAATATTTAGTTTTTATTAATCTGTGTGATCCCGTTTTTCTTATTTTAAATTCTAATGATCTTAACTTTTTGGTGGGAAAATTCAATCGTAAAGAAATCTTTATTTGTGGGGAACAATTTATTTTTGTTTTTGAACCTTCTTTAAAGAGTCATAGTCATTTATTATTTCATTATTATTTATTTTCAGCATGATTGTGATAAATTATTAGAGGTTTAATTGGGTTTCACTGATAAAATGATTTTCCACATTCTGCCATGGAAAATTCCAAATAACTTTACTATTTCTGAAATTCGCAATTTTTATATTGATAATATTCGAACATTTATTATGTGGGAAGAAACCAAAGTTTTATTAATTGAAATGGATGATTCAATAATTATAAACCAACATTTTGAACCAAATATGCAGATTAAATATTTAATTCCCAGCGTTGTAAGTAATCAAGGACCTACTAATTCATCATGTTATGCCTGCATTATTTATATACTCGTAGGCTGTATCCAAATAGTCAAATACACTTGAATTGATGCAGACTTTATGAATGTACACTTATCACACACTTGAGATCGAAGACTGCAACATACTATTTAGACGGCAAACTATCCTTTCCACACCCTTGAGTCCGCAGTGCTGTTTCCTACCAATGGGCTTAAAAACTATTTTAAACACCATCTATCAGCCCGTTATCACATTATTCTATGAGTTTTATCTCTTGGCAGTCGAAAAAATAAACAATTGCCAAACAAACATCGCGTCAAGGGTGTGTGAGGGGTGCATCGGCACACTTTGTGACTATTTGGATGGATCTACACTTGATCATGTGATTGCCAATGCAACAATCAAGGGTCGACGGCGAGTGGAGTAGACTATTCAGATACAGCCATTGGGCCAGTTTCATAGTCTGATTTAGTACGCCTCAAGTGTGGCGCTATACTAAATACAAAACGTCACCTACCTGAAATTGAATGGAATGGGCCAGTTTCATATGCGAAACTGGCCCATTCCATTTTGGTCTAGGTAGGTGTCGTCCTGTATTTAGTATCAATTCACACTTTAGGCGTACTAAATCTGACTATGAAACTGGCCCATTGACTTGCTTGCAAACTAATAATCAATGTAGGGCATTGTCATTGCCTGTTTCACACTTCCAGGACCAAAACCGAGGGTGGGAATGGTAAACTCCTATTAGCAGATTAAATACACTTTTTCTTTGTCATAGTAAATAAATAAATGAAGAAAGCTAATTATTGTACAATTTACTAACATGAATAGCGAAGCTTGGGAGATTGAACTTTTCTCTAGGTTACAGATATAGGGTCCACATCAAGTATCATATTCATAAACTCGTTTGAGGTAGACTATGTGATGGATAGCTCAGTTGTAAACAAAGAGCATTGGTGCACTGAACCAAGAGTATTGGATGTGATTCCTTTGTCCAGATGTGTTTTTCAAATTTATAATTGATGATTTGTTATTATTATTAATACACACAAAAAATTACAGATGCCATTCAGTACTAAAATTATATGTTAATTCTTATTGAATAAAAATACAAGACAGACAAATGTAAATATCTAAAGGAATGGAAAAGTTGCAAATCTACTCCAAAAGTATTTTGCTTACATGTAGGCCTACAACTTTTTTCTTTTGTTAAAATGGCCTGTCTTGCATTAAATACTGAACCTTCTCAACAACAATATTTCGAAAAACAATACCCTAATTCACTCAACCCTTTTATTTATTAGGTAAGTGTTTAGTTAAGTATAGATTTTATTATCTACAAAATAATTAATTTTTTCTAAAATATCTAGGTATTTATAACCTGCAAGGGTGCTGATTATTGACTTATTTTAAAGGTCAGTAATTCAATGATACACTAAATCATGATCACAAACTAAAGTGCGTTAACTCTTTTGCTATGCAAGGGCATACAACAAAAATAACAACATTTTATAGCCAGTCTTTTAATTCAACATTCGTATTTGCTTGAGCTCTTAGCAAATTAGTTATAAATCATTTACACCAATGTTAATTAAAATTACTTACAGATAGTAACCAATAGTGTTACATTATCAATAAGTAAACTACATCAAGAGTGTATTTGCTCAGGTTATAAACAGAGAAAATGTATTTAAACTTAGATATTTTAATTCAATCAATGGTGGTGTTATAAACAAAGACTAAAAGTTATATAAATGCGTGGACAAATTAAATCTTGAGCAAAACTCGGTGAAAAACTTAGTCCATGTTCAAATCTATCATGTGTTTCAGTAGTTCATTGCATCTAGTTCAATGGATTCATGCCTGCATTAGTTGGCCTATTGTTAAATCGTTTGTTTGAAAATATATGTTTAGCAAAGTTTTTAGATGGAATTTAGAAATTATTTGTATTCTGTAGGTGAGTAGTTCACATATAATTTGTATTTCATGTACTTATTTCTGCTTAACATAGATAAATTAACATGCCCTGTGGACCTAGCTACGAACCTAGGTGTCCCAGGTTCGATTCCCGGCTGGTACTATGGGCATTTTACTCTAAAGCAAAACTATCCCACCGGTCACCAGGGTCTGGTTAACCAGGCTTAGGTTGGGTTTAAGACTCCCACTGGCTCCACCTCTTCATATTCACTGCCATCACATCATCATTGCGGTACGACATAGGTGTGCCCTGGGCGACGCTCTGTTCCACCAAAGCGGCTAAAAGTCCACACACACAAACAAGATAATATATCTCACCCTGTCAAAGATGCCATACTCTAAAAAAGCTAAATTGTGTTTGTTGGCTTTACAAAAATGTAAATTTTGAATTAGGCCTACACACAGACACCAAGGATATAATGGAGAGCTCAGTCAGCAAAGCGGTCGGCTCATAAAGTTGGGCGGCCAGGCTTTAAATCCCTGTCTGGGTGTAAATTTTATATAGTAACCCAAATACTGTACCTCATCAGAAAGTCATGTGAAAAGATGGGCTTGTTTAAATATCAAAAATGTGGTATTAATAGCCAACAAAATGTGTAGGCAATCACATTTCTGTTGTGGTTTAGTAATGTATTGATAAACAAACTTGTGTTGTCTGTAATCACACCTGGTAGTGAACCACTACAATGTATTTTATGACAGAACATGTCTAATTGTTAATTAGGCCTAATTATTAGTTTTGATATACAATTTGGTTTTTTGTTATTTGTATTCTCTCTTGTAAATTAGTTTTATCTACTACTTTTATGCAACTTTTTTTTAGCTAACTGTAGATGCGGCAGTGGATGATATAATACAAGTTGGAATGCTAATTTACTGTTTGGACACTAATGGGGCCCTCTACGAGTTGAAACACACATTAGAAGAACCATCTCGGTAATAATTGATTTAAGTAGTCTAGTCTTATCAATAAATATAAACTCTGCTCTTAAAACAGTTTAAAAAGACATGTTGCCTCAGGTTTTTTTTACTAGAGACTTAGTAGTTAGTACTATTGATAGTGCAGTCTTATATACATTTAATACTACGTTATCAAATTTATTAAACTCAATTTGTTTCCAATTTGGAGAAAGCTAACGCTTGTACAATTAATTGTACATGACTAACCAAGCTTGGAGGATCAAAATGACCTTTAGGTTAGGTACAGATATAGCCGCATCAAGTATCATATTCATAAATTTAAAAACAACACTTGGACTCCGGAATCAAACCTTGGACCCTTGGCTTAGCATGCCAGTGTTCAACCACTGAGCTATCCAGGATTTATCCTGTACTCAAGGTAAATCTTCACTTGGAATTTAAGGCTGAGTCTGTGATGGACATGTGGAAATCAACAGATACTATGAGCTATAATTGGTACCACAGTCACCAGCGACTCTGAAGTGGCTTTAAGTTGCCGTTAGTACAGTGACAATTGTATGTGAACCAAACAACATGGATAAAGCTAGCGCTTGTATTCGCTCACCATCCCGAGTCACTTCTTGAATCATTTCAAGTAAAAGATGGAAAAAAGTTAACATTTGAAAACTTCTATTTATTTTGACTTTACATGGATGGGCCTATATTATACCTGAAAATAACAAGAATTCTAATTTATTTTTGAAAAGGACAGAATCAATGGCGCCTCCATTGACACGTTATGTTGAAACCCGTGTCAAGACTTCAACCCTGCTCGTTATCGGAGACGGATTAGTTTATAGCATTGAAGACAAAAGCAATGCCCCCTCAATTAATTCTGAAAGCTAGCAAGCTTACCTTGCTTAGTTCCATTATGGAGTAAGAAAGAGGGCCATAGTTATTATTTCAGGAAATAAGAGTGTGCACAGTTTTTTCAATTTTACATTCATATGAAATGTTTTCATTTGTATAGGTTTTATAGGTTAGATTCTGTTGTATTTGCAAGGTTGTTGAAATATATTTGATGCACAACAACAATATTTACTGAACATACCTTTAGATAAAGAATTCAGATACTTGCAGCAGTGGTTAAGTGTTTGGGGTTGGTAATCAAGTTAGCGTTTGAATCCAAGCTGAATTCCTCAGAAGGAGTCCGACACTTTAGGAAAGTCGCTAGTTCTAAGGATCGCAGGTTTATTCCAAACATGGCCGAGACCAAAAAAGAGATGGAAGGAGCAGATAACAGAAAGTTTCAAAATTAGAGAAGAAGAATGGAAGCTATCAAAGTAGGAAGCATAGAGGAAGATAGAGGCATTTTAACTAAACTCACCCGCCCACAGACTGAAAACAGTTAATGATGGGAAGTTTCAACATTGGTGAATTGTCGGTTGTATATGAAATATTCTCGAAGCTGAATTAAAGTTTGATATTTTTTTTAGTGATTCTATGCTTGAAAAAATATATTGTTGCCCAGATTAAAAAAAAAGGAATATTGATTTGTGATGTCACTTATCAACTCAGAATGGCAATAATTGAACATAACCTAAATTGAATATTTTAACTTGCAATATTTTCATTGGCGAAGCTTCGTAATCATCGGTGTCAGAATTTGTTTCGAAGCCAAGTTGAAGCTGATATTTGTTTTGAAGCCAAGTTGAAGCTGACATTTGTTTAGAAGCCAAGTTGAAGCTGATATTTGTTTTGAAGCCAAGTCGAAGCTGAAATATGTTTCTAAGCTTCACACATCCCTAGTTTTAGTCATGTTTAAATCTTCACTTGTTTCAGGTCGGCAGAAGAAGACATGTTTTGTCCATCTCAAGATGTTAAAATAAAATCCTTCAAGTTCACAAAATCTATCAAATTGAATGGCGTACTAAAGTTGCAAGCTCTTAAAAAAGGGTTTACGTTGGTAAAGAAGCAACACGATAAGGGGTTCTTGAATATTTATACTTTCCAGGGGTCTATCACCAGAGCTTCCAAGGTATTCTCCATAGAGATACCCTGCCCTCTACCCAAGGTAAGAATAGGTACTTAGCAGCTCTAGAGTAGAATTCATCTGAATGATAACAACAAAACAAAAGTCCTAAACAATACAAGTGTGCAAAGTCCACTTTTTGAATTGGAAGCAAAGTTGAATTGAATAATATGAAATATTTCCAAAGCTGAATCTTTGTTCAGATATAAAAAAAGTTTAATGTTGGAAAATAATATTAGCCTTGCGTATGTAGCATATTTATATAACTTTCGGTATTAACTATCATTTACAAAATATTAAATCACTAGCATGATTAACATATTTTGTCCTAATCTAATAAATTACGTTATAATTATTTTATAATTTAGCCAAGTGACACACTCTAGCATCTAAACACTTTTGTTGAAAATATTTAAAACTATTTTGTACCATTAATTTTACAAAGACCCTGCCTGATATCTAAGTATTTAAACTTTCTTATTTCATCATGGCTTCCACTAGTTGTATTCAAAGTAAAGAAAAATTCTCATTGAATATCTTGAAAGTGAAAATAATAAACATTGTTTAATGAGTGATTTTAATGACAATGTAGTATCTGAAGAAGAAATAATTTTGCAAAATGAGGGTCATAACTGGTTGAAAAACCACCAAAAAGATTTAAAATGCAGTTCACGGCTGGAGTGTTATGCTTTATGGAATATAGGAAGTGTAGTTTCTATCTGTTTAAAAACTTTAAAATAGAGACAAAAATAGTAAAAATACACTCTAAAGAAATTGTTCAAGTGAGAGGAGAAGAATAGAAGCAATTAAAGGAGGAAGGATAGATGAAGATGGAGGCATTTTACTAAAGTGTCCCGGCCACGGGCCGGAAACAGTTAATTATGATTATACTAAACATACAGTGAGAAACAATCCACAGAGGCGGAAACGTCTAATGATGCTGATGATATGGAAAAACTACATGGTTAACGCTGATAACTACATGTGTTGTAGGCTATTATTATCATTGTGTGTTCTTGCATTTGTGATCTTCCTGAGCTTTTTACCTCTTCTACTTTCTTTATTGTTTATCTGTACTAGTAGCTACACTCTCGTTTGTCTCAACTTATTAACAAAACTCAACAAGCTCACTCGTGTATCTGTGTGCTAGTGTTTTTTCATGCATGGATTAGTGGGCCACCCTTAAGTATTTCCAAATGGTTTCTCCTGATTTGGTTAGGGGATGTAATTTCTAGGAATCTCCATTTGCTGTTGCGATACAGGGTTGTTGAAACATTTTTCCGACAGGCCTGCAAGGACTGCCCAAGACATTATTGAACAAAGGGGTCATTCATTACCAGCTCTCAATAGAGAACATTTCTGAAGATTTGTTTTTGGTACAGCAGGTTCCTCTACTCCTTTAACAGTTAAGGTATGAATCTCCTCGGTTACATTTGGCTGAACAAAGATTCATTGTGGCTCCCATTCCTTTTTGTGATCTTTGTTCATAAGACAGGGCCAGTAGTTGGTGTTACTCCATGTTTCCAGTTTGTGATAGGTCAGTTTAGTTAAATGCCTCCATTTTCCTCTTTCTTTACACCATTCATCTCCTCTCACTTGGGAAATTTCTGTTATCTGCTCCTTCCATCTCTTTCTTGGCCTCCCTTATGCAATTTTTTCTACTTACTTCATCCCCATAGTTCTTTTTGTGATTATCTTCTTTTCCATCCTCATTACATGTCCATACTATCTCAGTCTTTCTTCCTCTACTATCCCATGTACTCCAACATCCCCATTACATGCCCATACCACCTCAGCCTTGCTTCCTCTACTATCTCATGTACTCCAACATTCTAATTACATGACCATACCATCTTAGTCTTTCTTCCTCTACTATCCCATGTACTCCAACATCCTCATTACATGCCCATACCATCTCAGTCTTTCTTCCTCTACTATCTCATGTACTCCAACATCCTCATTACATGACCATACGATCTCAGCCTTGCTTCCTCTGCTATCTCATGTACTCCCTGTACCCTCACCCTTCCCCGGGTAACTTCATTCCTAATCTTGTTTCTTCGCGTGACAGCTAAAATGCTCCTCAAAAACTTAATTCCATGTTCAATTTTCAACTACTCATGTCATTAATTTTTATTTATAACTTGCAACCAAACACTTTAGCTCAGTAAGTAGCATGTCTCTACTGAGCTAAGGGTACCTGGTTCGATTTCTGGCATGACCAAAAAATTGATCATTGGTGGAAATATGGGTTTACCCTTTCACAGTGATGAATTAACGGCTGGGGACGGGATGATGTGTTGTTCTAGTCCTAAGATAGATTTTAAGGCATATGAAGCCACGAAAAACCTAGCAAGCCACTAGTGGAAAATATATGGCTTGACTAAAAAACTGACCACAGGTTGGAAACAATGATGGATGTAAAGTAAATTATTTATAACTGGGTCATTTTTTATTTTTCACAGACTGGAAATGTGCAGTGCTTCCTTGCAACACACACGGCGATGTTCTTTGAACCAAAGTTCTTAGAGTTGCTAATAGGAAACATTCCAGAAGAAGACATTGAAATAGTGTTTATGGGCCTGGGGAGCTATGTCTTCATTTTGGCTGTCGATTTGGTGACTAAACAGACCCCAGTTCTAAAATTATTGTTTCATAGCGCACATTCTGTTGCAAACATACTGCCTCTCAAAGGTGAAACTAACAACAAATATTTAAACTTACTTTAACTATTCCAATCATACCTTAATCATGATTATGAGTCTTGCTAGATTAATGAACTCCTCCCTTGTTGGAAAAAAAAGTATAAAACTATCACTGTCTGTGAGGGATTAATGTGCTTGTATTTGGAATAAACTAGACTTCTAACAAAACTAAATTATGGAAGAAAGCAATGCTATACAATTAAATATATGTAAGGCGAAGCTTTGGGGAAGAATGATTATAACTACGGAAATGAACTGTAGCTTGATTATAATCGAACAGTTAGAAAAATGACACATGGACACAGGGATTGTATTTTGGACCTTTGGTTTAACATACAAATGTTCTACCACTGAGTTATCCAGGGATTGTCCCGTGCTCAGGGTCATTATTCGCTCATAGTTTAAGGCAGAGTCTGTGATGGACATGTGAATAATGACCCTGAGCACAGGACAACCTTTGGATAGCTCAGGGGTAGATCATTTGCGCGCTAAACCAAAGGAACCAGTTTCGATTCTTGTGTCCAGGTGTCATTTTTCAATTTATTCGAAAACTAGATTAGTTTTACAATACCTAGTAGCGAAGCCAGAATACAATCATTTTTCTTTAGCATCTCGGAATCTTAAATATATATTATGAAATTATGAATAGTCTTCATTTTTTTATCTTTATAATATCGCTGTGAACTACAAGGGTTGTTTTTAGGTAAGGACCATTTTACAATAAAATAGGAACTACTAAATATTTTTGATTAATTTTTTTTTACCCAATTCTACATACCTTGAACTACTTTTCAACATAGTTTTCGTTGTTATTTAAACATTATCGTATCTTGAGATAAGTTTTTGTGAACCCTTGTCAGAGAGGGAAGCCATTCCTGAACCATCATTTTCACTTCGTCTTCGGTGTGGAAATGCTTGCCCGTATCTTTTGAAGTCCTGTGCATTCGTTCTTTCTCGTATGTGCGCTGACAACAATAAACGCAGCTGCATATCATCTGACCTTGACGAAACTTTGCTGCTGCAATCCAGAATAAACGCCGCGGCCCGCTGTCTGCCGGAGTGTTGTTGCTTCATGAAAACAATGTGAGGCCCCAATCTGCGCTCAAACACAAGCTCTCATCAAATCTTTTAACTGGCAGCAATCAGATAACCCCCCCTTCCCTCCTACAGCCCTGACCTTGCTCCTAGAGACTACCATCTTTTCATGCATTTGAAAAAGTTCCTCGCCGACAAGCATTTCCCCACCGACGACGAAGTGAAAACGACAGTTCAGGAATGGCTTTCCTCTCTGGCATCAGACTTCTATCAGGGTATTTACCATCCAGGAAAACAGGAATTAGTCGGAAATTTGAAGTGATCGGGAAAAAACCCAGGAATAAGTCGGGAATTGGGTAAATTACAACAAAAATCCAGGAAAATGTTGTTTTACTAAAAATATGAAATATAATAATCATTAAATCAGTAAATAATAATGTTATTCAAACTGTAGTTTTTTTTATTTGTATCTGTGTAATATATTTTATAATTCCTAGTAAACAATTTTAATACAAATTTTAAAAAAATGTTTATTTAAATTAAAAAACCTATTATTATTCATAAAAAAGTTTAATATAAAAATGAAGTGGGAGGGGGTTAGAAGGATGTGACATACTTTTTAGTCAGGAATTTCAGGAAATGATCAGGGGAAATTAGGGAAAAAGTCGGGAATTTCATTGGTCAAGTTGAGTAGACACCATGTTCTATGACAAGGGTCTACAAAAACTTATCTCATGATACGACAAATGTTTAAGCAACAACAGAAACTATTTTGAAAAGTAGCTAAGTGTATGTAGAATCATAAAAAAAAACACCCCTCGTATATAACAAATCATTAATAAAACATATTTCCCAATTATAGGAACATCCTCGAAGTTTTGCTCTCATATTGCAATCATCATTTCGACTGGCTCTGTTGTGTCTGTGACCCCCGACCCTGTGTACAAGTCTCTGGAGTACGCCACAGCATATTTGCCAACACATGTGGCAACAGTATGTGGAGTTCATGACAAGATTCTGTGTGGAGACAAAGTGGATTTATGGCTGTGTCAGATTCAAGGAGACACACATGTTGATATGAAGTGCAAGATGTTACCTAACAAAGGAGTTACTGCGGTGTGCACAATAGTGGGGACTTCCAATGTGGTTGCTGTCACGGTAAAACATTCTTGTATTTTACAGATACAATACTCTCCCAATTTTTCGAGGGGGTAATACAATTTTTGTCTCATGAAAATAGTTTATGAAATTATCCTCACTAAACTGGTTCAGCCATGTCCGCCACTTGACTTAGTCAAGTCATATTTGGCTTGCCACTGAGCTGACAACCACAGGTAAGTAATTTGTCTTGATATATTTTTTAAAGTAGTGAGTGTTTATTTTGTTTAAATTTAGTGCAGTGTATTTTCTTAAAGTTTCTGATCATGAGTGTAAATAAACTAAATTTATTAGTATGGGGGGAAAAAATGTGATTATTAAAGTGTTGGTAAAGTGATTGTAAAATAAAAAGATGAGGACAGAAAGATTCAGGTTCAGGGTTAAGAGAAGGGAGGAGAAACGAAGTAGGCTTTGTAGTGACAAGGGTCTACAAAATCTTATCTCATGATACGACAAATGTTTAAGCAACAACAGAAACTATTTTGAAAAGTAGCTAAGTGTATGTAGAATCATATATTTGTAGTGAGAGAAAGAGATGAATGACTGGATAATAAAAATGGAAATAATGGATGGATGGAAAAAGGTGGAGATGATACAAGTTGGGTGCCCAGCAGGAGAAAGTGACAAGTTGGAGGAAGATTTAGAAAAGCATGGAAACGAGTGTCAGATAGTGATAGTGTATCACAAAAGTGAGAGTAAGGTTTGAGGAGATGTTAGGGAAGGAAGGATGGAGAGAGAGAAACGAGGAGGGAAGAAGAGTGTTGGATTTATGTTCAAGAAATAAAATGAAAGTGGTAAACAGCTGGTATAAGAAGAAAATAGAAAGTCATAAGATCACTGGATACAGTTGGGATGGGTAGCAAAAGTTGGTGATAGAATACTTCATCATGGATGAAGAAAGGAAAAGGCAGACCTTAAACATCAACGTAATACCAAGTATGTCCTTAGATAGTGACCACAGATTGTTGATGGCAGACATAAAGGGATGGGAATATAGGATAAAGGTAATAAGACAAGAAAGAAGAATAAGGGTGTGGAGGCTACAAAATGAAGAGGAAAGAGAGCCGTACTTAAGAAAGGCAAGAAGCTTAATAGCCAAGGATGAGTTGCAAAGTGTAGAGGTTGAATGGGAAAGGTTTAAGAGCAGTCTGGTGGGAGCGGCAGAGGAGGTATGTGGGAGGAGAAGTGATAAGAGGAAGAGGAAGGAAACACACTGGTGGAACGATGGCGAAGGAAGCAGTGTAGGAGAGGAATAAAGTATTCAGAAGGAGTTTTAAGAATAGGAATAGTGAGGAAACAGAAGAAGAAAAGAGCGAAGCGAGTGGTACAAGAAGCCGCTTTGTGGGGACAGAACTGTGCTCAGAGTACAACTATGGAGGTTGTCCACACGTCGTACCCGCAATGAGATGATGAGATGATGTGATAATGGTGATTCTGAAGGTGTGGAGCCAGGAAGAATCTTAAATCAACCTTGACTCTAATTAACCAGACTGTGGTGACCATAAGAACAATTCCCTTTTTGACAAAAATACCTATGGTACCGCCAGGAATCGAACCCGAGACCTATAGATTAGTATACAGGCATGCTGACCATGAGAATGTGTAAGGATATCATGAGTTGTGTTAAAACAAAGATGGGGTGGACATAGTGGTTCCAAATAAAAAAATGGAGTCCAGCAGGGGAGTGCCCTCTAACCACTACTATTTGTAATGATAATGGAAATGGTTGTGAACAAAGTGGCAGGAAAACTCTGGGAGGAAAGAATGAAAGTCATGATGTTT
>CABFWB010002966.1:13882-75487 GCA_902151455.1 Timema bartmani | reverse complement strand
ACAGAATTCGAAACCTCTTAGGGCTCCAAAATCTCTTCTCACGTAGACTTTATTGTGATGCCCTTTTTGTTTTTAATATTTTCAATAATAAAATTTCTTGCAAATTTGCCCTTGATCATGTAGGCATTCATATCCCTTCTCTGGATTCTCGGAATCCAAAATTATTTTTTATCAATAGCTCTTATAAGGTAAGCCCTATAGGTCGTTTTATCCATAGCGCCAATTCTCAATTTGTCGAATTCGACTTCTATCATAAAAAGAAAGCTAAACTCATAGAGTTATTTAAGGAAATCCCATATCAATAATTTATCATGTATAGATTCAGCTTATAATATTTAAATTTACAATATTCTGATCTATTTTTTGCATATTGTTACTGCTTTTAACCACTCTTTAGCTATTTGTTATTGATGCTATTTTTTATTCTTATCATTATTAATTACTACTTGTTTCGTAATTATTCATCAGCATATACAATTTTTTAGCCATTTTTGTTAATCATATTTTCTTGTGTAAATATATGTATTTGTATGGTACTTGTGTACTTTTCAGTGCTGCCCTGTCATAGGTCTTACGACTGTTGGCCAGCACTATAATAAAGGAAATTGAAATTATTATTATTATTATTATTATTACTACTACTGCTAGCACCGTGTCTTACTACCTGTTCGGACTATACGCACTTACGCTAATGTGTAATGGTAGAGTGATTGTGAGATGAAATGGAGGATCTAGAGTTTAACGTGGAATCCAAACCACGGTGGAGGTCTGGCATTCCACACATTCACAAGTTGTGATTAGTACATATCTTGTCAGAGGTGAAGGAAGGGTTTGGCAATCAGATAAATCTGTGCCGAAACCGAGGATTGAGCCCCGGACCCCCAGCACAGAAGTCTGACACCTTACCCCTAGACCACCAGGTCACTGGGCTAATAAAATATAGCTGTAATTGTTGTCAAAAAAGATATTTACATCACACTAAATCATAAAAATTATCTTAAATCAATGTTGGGAAAAATACAAGAGGCAAAATAAGATAAAAAAATTTCTGTATGAATGAATACCAAGTTATTAGATTCAGTATAAATGTGCTTTTACTTAATTATTTGCCATTTAAGTGTAATTTTATCTACTTTTAATTAAGAGTAAAAATGCTTGCCCCTAAAAGTCTTGGTAATGTATACACCAGCAATGCTGTTTTTTTTTATTACAGAGCTATGGGAATATGTACAAGATTGATATTGAGCTATGTTTAAATGAAGAAAGGGACAGCCTGGTTCAGATGTCGATGGAAACAGATGTTGAATCGAGTGAAAACTCTGATATTTTTGAAGCAATTTGTAGTGCAACTAAACAACTTGAAACCCTGAGCTATGAAACAGCAAAAGAGAACAGGATATTAGAAGGTATCAGCTTGGCGATGAGGGTGGACCACCTTAAGACATATTTTAAAGTGAATGTCAAGGTGCATGATACTGGTCACTTTTCAAGTTACATCGCTGAAGAACACAATTTAGGCATTTTCATTCCAGAAATGGAAATACCAAATAGACTTGGTAATTATATTTTAGAAATGGACATTGTGAATTCTACAAACCAAATTTATGACTCACCAACATGGAGTTTAAATGTGTGTGTTAATATTGAAAAGGAAAGTTTTATAAATATGATTCCTCTAACACACGGTTTGAGTAAAAATCACCCGTTTAAACTGTTAATGCCAATTAGCATCCAAACACCCAGTGTTCCTGTAAAATTATCCTGTAACTTAATGTCAAGACTGTTAAGGCCAAGCTTAGAGTCAAATAGATCATGGATCATCATTCCTGTTGCAGACTTAACACTGGATGTGTCTTATTTCTTAACACCTCGTTTAAAAACAGTGGCTCTAAGATGTATTAACAGGCAAGACGATATAACAAGGTTGACTGATGATTTGTTGAGAATGGCTCAACAGAATATTTTGGGCAAAATAGAAATTAACTATGTTGAACAAGTTAGATTAAATAACAATGTGGATAAGAAATATGAACTGAAGTTACGGCATAAAACTGAGCCTAAAATTCTGTGGGTTGAAGTTGTCAAAAACTGTTTACATCGAAATCTGAAATTTATGCAATCATTCTATGTAAGTCTAGTTGTTTTATTTTTTCAAGTTGAAGGAGTTTTTTTTTTTGCCAATCGTTGTCAGGGCAATACTTCTGATCTGGCACTTTAGCACAGTCAGTAGTATGTTTGTCTACCGGGTCCCAGATTCAATTCCTGGCACGGCCGAAAAATTTATCATTGGTGAAATGAGTTTACCCTTTCACAATGATGAATTAACGGCTGGATGTTGTACCTGTCCTAGTCTTAAGTTAGATTATAAGTCGTGTGCTGATATAATATATTGGTTTAGAAAGTGCACGTTAAATACCTCAAATAAATGTAAAAGAGCAATACTAAATATACTATAATCATAATTTACCAGCCTGTGGGTGGGTCAGTTTAGTGAAAATGCCTCCATCATTTGTCCTTCCACCATTCGGTCTCCTTTATTTGCTTTTATTCTTCTTCTTTCACTTGCACACTTGCTCTTCCCATCTCTTATCTTGGTCTCCCTTGCCTACATATTTCATCTCCATCAATCTCTTTGGTATTCTTTCCATTACATGTCACTCTATTCACTTTAAGCCTTAAAACATATTTTTCTTCTTTTCAGCCATGACAAAGTGAGTGGACAAACTGTGCATGTAAAAACGAAAGCTGTGTTCAATAAGCAGTGTCCAAATAGTCAAAGGTGTTATTTTCATGTTAAGCCTAGCCTGCTGATGACACGATCGGGGTTCAAATTCATTAGAATAATAATCATATGTTTATTTCCTGAACAAGTACTAAAACAATGTGATAAAAAAATATTCTGTTGGTCAAAGAAAAACTGGTTTTTAGCAAACACGCTTTTGGCCATAGCTACGGTTTGCTGAAGAAATTGAGTCCAGTAACTCAATATTAGAATGGAGGCATTTTACTAAACTGACCCGGCCACAGGCTGGAAACATGATGATGTTAGGAAGGGAAACAATTGCCAAAAAATCTCTTGAAATTAGGACTGGGTGGATAAGCCCTTTTGCAGATATTGATGATGCTGATACTTTGTTAAAAGTTTACAGTAACCACACTAAAAAACAAGAATTATCTGATTTTGCCACTTTTATAATTTTCTTAATAGCATAAAATATCTGCATGATTAATAACCGACTATCCTTGGCCGATTGTGCCAATATCGGCCGTTAAATCGGATCGGCATTGGCCTAACCCAACTTAAAATGTTTCTTGTAATTTGTAATTTTTTTAAAATTCTTGGAATCAGTGTGCTATGAAATGTGTTTATACTTGAACATATTATTTTAAAATTTCCCTGTTAAAAATATGGCATGTCATTAACATATACAACGTGTATCTAAAACATTGCATCAAACTTTGGCAGGCTATTCCTTGGGTGAAAATAGAATAATTCACATCAGCAACCTAGGGTCCATCTTGAATAATAAGGGTGGTATACACCCCTAAAGATAGAGCTAAAAACGACTGTAGTGTGAAATATTATGAAAACTGCTTAGAGTATTACAACGAGTATTTGTATACTACTTATTGAAACCTTGATCATTAATAAATTAAATGTGCTGTTACCGTTACCCACCCCCATTATGTAAAAAAGGGGGGGTTGTTAGACTTTTTTCTGCAATAAAATATGTAAGAGTAAGTATTACCGATTTTGACTTAAGATTACAAAACATGGAGTAAAAATTAACAAAAAAAGGTGTCTTTAAGAAACTGTCAAGCTTTCCCCGTTTCCGAGATAATCATGCATGTTTGATTTCAAAGACAAGTGTTAATTCCTGCAAGGTAGGGATCCAGTATAGCTGTGTTAGATACATTTGTCTCTGAGCTCAAACTTGCATGATTATCTCGGAAACGGGTAAAGCTTGACAGTTTCTCCAAGACACCTTTTTTGTTAATTTTTACTCCATGTTTTGTAATCTTAAGTCAAAATCGGTAATACTTACTCTTACATATTTTATTGCAGAAAAAAGTCTAACAACCCCCCCTTTTTTACATAATGGGGGTGGGTAACGGTAACAGCACATTTAATTTATTAATGATCAAGGTTTCAATAAGTAGTATACAAATACTCGTTGTAATACTCTAAGCAGTTTTCATAATATTTCACACTACAGTCGTTTTTAGCTCTATCTTTAGGGGTGTATACCACCCTTATTATTCAAGATGGACCCTAGGTTGCTGATGTGAATTATTCTATTTTCACCCAAGGAATAACCTGCCAAAGTTTGATGCAATGTTTTAGATACACGTTGTATATGCTTCACTCATGCAAGCTATTTGACAATGTATGTTTTATTTTATAGCTAAATTATTACTTTCAGATGGAAGGTATTGGTGAAGATGTGCCTAGATCTCTAGCACTATATGTAGGCTCTTATAATTTGAAAATGTACTTCAATCCTGATTGCAAAACATTAACAGTCTTGTGTACAGACTTAAAGATACTTCATGCTATGAAGAGCTATCTTTTAACATTAGGGCTGAGCAAAAGTGTTCAGCGTGTTGTTTACATAGACAGCCAGCTATTTACCGAGGCAAAGGTAAAGTAAAAGTTTAGATAGGTAGTCAAAATACAGTAGGTGCCGCTTATTGTGATCAGGGATAATGTTATCAATCGGTTACTGTTATCAGTTTCTTGTAGACCCGACCATTTGTATGCTTAAACATATGAAATACTTTGTGTATTGTAATCAAAGCTTCGGTTATTGTTATTATTTTTTGGTAATTTAGGGCCACCAACATAAACATTTATAAAAGCTTAGCATTAGAAAACCCCCATAACTTCACTGTTTTATCATGTCTAATGCGATACAAAAATGCGGCCTTTTAAATGTTAGTTAATAGGCTGTTATCATGTGAGTGTGATGGACGGAATGTGCCTTTTCGTTGTACATATGCTGTCAGAGATATGGAATGCATGAGTGATAGTATACACAACTCCCCCTCCTTGCGGCGTATTACGATATATCCTCAATTTATCAGGTAAACCACTCTTGTTATGTTTAGTATTTTTTTACATGTAAAAATATATGTAGGGTACTTTAATGTAATTTCCCTCATATTAAAAAAAAAAGTAAATACAGTAATAGTTTATACAGTACATATTCATATGTAATTAGTCTTAACATACACAAATTAAAGGAAAAACATGGTAGAATTAATACTGTAGTTTCTTCTTGTTATCGCTTATAACAAAGCATCTGTATTTAATGTTGCATCACTTATTGTTATCAATTCCTCTCAGTCCCAATGCGATCACATTAAGTGGCGCCCACTGTATTTAGAATTGAATTTTGATATAGTTGTTAAGGTCTTCGTGACATTGACAAACACCACTTTGTCATATCTGTTACATCAAAAAGACAAAGCTAACTCTTTTTGAGTAAATTAATTATATTAATACAATCTTGCCCATTATATGAATTTATTTTCTCATTGCACGAGTCTATATAATCGCTGCTACTAATTGGCATTTTGAGTTAAGGCCTTCATATATTCGGGATATTTTTGAAATTTTACAAATCTTGAATACTAAAGTATTTGAGTGTCACATCTTTAATATCGAGTTATAGAATCATTGTTGAAGACATCAAATTAAAATAATGTCACTAACATTTTAACAAGGTTTTATTCAACATAAAATTAGAATTTTCTCGTTTAAATGCAAGTCAGCTTAATGTATATGGCTCTGGTTTCATTACTAACGAATACATAAAGCATAACTTATGACAATATTAATTAATGTATCGATATATTTGCTGTAGCAAATTGAACAAGAACTGGAACCTGACAAGGAGCTTTTACAAAGAACTTTGTTAAGTTGGAGAAGATGTGTCAGCAGTTATTTGCCACTTTGAGAGTCATCTGTGAGGAGCGAGCAAACACTGGACTCGCAGTGAGTCAAAGAGCTACAGGACGAGTCACCATTGAGGAGCGAGCAAACAATGTACTCATAGTGAGTCAAAGAGCTACAGGACGAGTCACCAGTGAAGAGCGAGCAAACAATGGACTCGTATTGAGTCAAAGACCTACAGAACGAGTTATCACGTGCAGAGTTATTTATGGTGTTGAATCAACTGCAACCTTAACTGAGCATATTTTGAATCATTATTATTAACGACTGGTCTGGCCACAGAAGGTGTCTATGGTTCTCTCCCAGAATAGGTACATTCAGTCCTCAGTTCAAAGATGGTGCATTTTGTTCCTTTAGTTTCGATACATTTTTACTGGGATTAATTTTTTATGAAGAAGTTTTACTGCAATGTTTGTGAGAATGTAGGCTTATTACTAAATAAAAATTCTTAACTTTAAATTAACCTTTATTGGTTTTATTTTTTATCTATAGTTACTAAGTGTGTGCCAAAATTGCCACTAGATTGAGATAATGAAATGATGACAAGTTTGATTAATAATTATCAACATATATTTTAAACAATGAGAATAATTCAGACACGAAACAAAAATTTATAAAAATAAGGAAAGACAAACTAAATAAATACAAATTGAATGAAGAAAACCCACCGAGGGAAAGCGGGAAATATGTGGGGAGACTCCTTTGCACAAATTTGACATCTTTTAAAAAATTAATATACTTAATTTTTTTATTTTAAAATTAAAAAGTGGAGTAAGTTAATGTTATCCAATGCTTTTCTTCCCTTCTTTACTCTTATTTGATAAAGTTAACTATGCTGAAATATAAAAATTGTGTTTTAACGTGTGTGTTTGTGTGTCTTTCAACTATAGAAGGCTGAAGGTGTCACATTTATTAATTCTATTCTTCCCGTATTTTGCCTCTTTTCTTAGGTAAACTTCACTCAATTTTCACTTAAATATTACATTTCCCTATCTTTTAATCAATTTTCATTATTAGACATGCACATACACAATTTTTGAATGTATAAATATAATTCTGATGACATGTTCTTAGATGTAACAAAAATAAATGTATAATGGAAAAGATTCAATAAACATGATAAGACAGTAAAACTGTAGGTTTACAGAGTAATATAAGCCATCCTCTTGAAAGATTGGGCCTCATGGTGCAAAGGAGATGAACAGATCAGCTCTATCCATATCTCTTAATGAGACTGTTCAAAGACCAGTGAAATCTTAGAATTTACCGGTAAATCCTAAAATTACCAATATTGGGTGGTTTAAGTCCAATATTATAAAATGTTTATATTTTTAGCTCTTATCAGTTGATTCTAGCATTTACTCGACGTGTCTTGGTAAAAGTGATATAAATTTTTTATTGCCAAGCATTTTAATTCCAATAGGTTAGGTAGTTGGTTCGCCGTTGAGCTGGTCGAAGCTAGAACCCAGGATCTCCAGACTATTCTGCAGGTTCTAACATGTTCCTGAGCCACACTCTTTGTTAGCTTGTTGCGGTGGTTCAGGACCAATAACCTAGCCTATTGGAATTAAAATGCTCGTGGTAAAATAAAAATATCTACCTTTTCCCATAAGAATCAATGCCAAGTCTAGGGGGTTAGGTTCCAAGACCCCTCCACCCCCAAAATACGTTCAAATTGCATCATATCTCAGAAACCACGCATTGTTGGAATAGTTAACAAGGAACGTTTCCGTACATGGACTAAGATGACCTACACAAAATATTGTAGGTAGAACCAAAGCTGCAGCAATGTCTACACAATGCTGACCATATGCGAGAATCTATATGAGGTCCATTTATACAGCTAGGCTAATTGAGTGTCCGATTTTCTTTGCAACCGGAGTTGTATGTGAATTATACATATATTTAGAAGCCGTTCCTGATAAACAAAAACTAGTTTAGCGAAACTAAAAATCCATAAACAAACACACAGGAAAGTTCACGAACCAGGTGCGCGTCTGAACTTTACAGATGTTTACAACCGCATGCTCAACAATTACAGAAAGGCGAGGGGGACATTGCATCGTGTGGGCAGGAATCAGGCAGTTGATGCGGGATTCAATCGGCTCTCGTCGTAGCCAACATTAAATAAAAACAAGTGGTCACAAGACTATTAACAACATTGTTACAGTAGGAATTATTGTACAAATGTTTGAGGTAAATTTTGGATAATCATGCTGATGAGTGTCCGCTTATTGTGATAAATTGTAAGAAAAAATAATGTGTCATGTAATCGATTGGAAAGTAAAAATGAAACAATATTTTTTTTTAATGTATAAAGTCATTAATTGAGATTGTGAATCCCACTATAGATGTTGGATGTGATAGTGAGGCGAACTGCCAGAGACTCTCATGTCGCAGATGTTGGTTGTGGTGATAATTAATACATCCAAATCATGGAGTTAGATGTGTTATTTTGAGGCAGATTGCCCCAAGTTTATATATTATTTCACTTTTAAATATATTGTTGCTCCGACTATGGAGTGCATGTGAGCTTGTCGACGCGTGAGAGGCCTAGTATGTGATGTTGATTGTCTTGGTACAACTGTTGAACTATGTTTAGTTCCTGGTTTACATCTATCTGCAGGACAGGAGCAGGGACATCGTCAGAATAGAGCAACCAACTTTCATACGAGTTATGAAGATCTTTTAGGTAATCTAGAGAAATAGACATTTCCTCTGGCCTGTTGCGCTTCTGAATTCTCTGGTGCGCAATCTCTGGAGAGCTGCGCAGATACACTGAAACAATTATAATATTAATTTTATCAACACAATTGGCTAGATTTAAAAGGTTAATTAAATAGAAGTCAGGCAAAGGAATTCATTGTTATTGTGGGATTAATTTTTAATTTCATGCATAGATAATATAATATAAATATTTAGCACATCTTACTATCCGTTCGGGTATTACAAATATGTATTAATTACACTAATGTGTTAGGGATGATGGAGGCAAAAATTGAGATGAAATGTACCCATGTTTATGAGGGGAAAGGAGGAATAATTTAGGAAAAAAACATCCTCAGGACACCCAACCCATCGCCAGTCTTGTCTAATGCGAGAGTGACGCCTTAAACCATTTGACCACAATATCCGGATAATTTTTACTTAAGAAGATTAAATGAGCAAATATCATTTATCATTGTCATATTTCTATTTTTCTAGTTAAATTAAATTGCATATTTAATATATTTTGTCCACAGTTCCTTCTGATGAAAGACAAAATAGGAAAAGATACCTATCAGGTCTAGTTGAATATCAATGTTGTTAGAAATCCAGTTGTACCATTCGCACAAAACCGTGTACTCGGGTTCAGACAATTGCTTCTTCTTGCGAGCCATCTCAACAAAGCAGAACCTAAAATACAAAAACAACCTAGGGAAACTATTTAAAGACATTTTGGAATAAAGCTGAGAAGTTAGTGTGTAAAATATCTTGGAAGCGTGATTGAGGCAAAAGGTGGAAATATTAATGAGAAGAGGACAGCGGGGAAAGTTGTTCTATAGGTGGGTAAGAGACCTGCTATGGAGAGTTCTTCTATAGGTGTGTAAGAGACCTGCTATGGAGAAGAGAAGTGCCCTTGAAGTGTTTACAGGGCATACGTTGTACCCATTGTCACATATGCAGCAGAAACATGGACATTGAATGTAAGAGGGACTAGGAGAGTGGAGGCCATGGGAATGAAGTTTGTGGGGTCACAAGCTGTCACAAGGAGAAACAAGATTAGGAATGAAGTTACCCAGGAAAGAGTATGGATACAGGGAGTACATGAGATAGTAGAGTTGGGAGGAGCAGATAACAGAAAACGTGTGAGGAGAATAATGGAAGCAAATAAATGAGGAAGATGGAAACATTTTACTTAAGTGAGCCGGCCACAAGTTGGAAACAGTTCCTGATGATAAAGAGAGTAGGCTAGAACATTAGGCTATATTATAGTTAAGAGTAAGAAGGGCGGTCAGTACACATACCTGATAAACGGTGGAGTAGAAATTGTGTGCTGAAAAAATATGTTTGGATGACTAAAACTATAAACATCACTGGTGCAATGTAGAGCATATATAAATAAAGCTTTTCACTTGAGTGGGGATTCTGGTTCACAAGGTGTTACACCTTAACTTCACCAGATTAAATAAATATAGGCTTGACAAAATAAATGTACAATATTAGTAGAAACTCTACCCAAGTAGACCTATGGTTTTAGACAAAAATGAAAGTATGATTTAGTGTTAGGGAGGTAGCGTGTATTTTAAGTAAACAAGGAAGGAATGTAAAATCTAAATCTAAACATCAACAAAATTTAGTGGGCCTCCCAAAATGAAGCAACCTGTAAAAAAGCGAGGAATGGATTTAAAGCTTGCAATTTAATGTCCTAAATTCACAAATATTCAAGTGGTTTTTTTGGTGTGAAGTTCTTCGTATTTTTTCGGTGCATGGCAACTCTGATTATATAGCATCACATTGACGGCATCATTATACCACTATTTAACAAACAAAAATAAAAAGTATCCAATTCTTGTTTTGACCTAAATGTACAAACATCACCAAAGGTTACCTGTTATTCTGCAAGGATCTTTCAAACATTTGAACTTTCTTATCGGTGGACCTAGTTTGGATGTTGAGTCGAGAGAGTTGGACAAAGTTCTGAAACACAAAGTTCCATCGGTTGATGTCTTTGTACAGCAGATCTAGAAGATTCTGACCTTGAACATTGCGCCACAGCTCTACCGGCTCCTGACAAACAAATACCAGGCTATATAGTCTACATATTATATAGTTTGGTCGCCTGTTTGTGCAGACTTTAAGCCGCTCTGGTGGCCCAGAACGTTGCACAGGGTACACCGATGAAGGTTGTCTATACGCCATAGGCCTACCCACAATTATGAGTGATGTGATGAAAGTTGTCGAATCAGGAATGATACCAGTGTTCTCCCCGGGGTCTTATGACCGGGTGTCCGGCTAAAATCAATGTTTGTTACACAAATCATCAAATATGGCAAAGTATTTCACTGACCTCACCTGACTGCTTAATAATGCCATCCAGCTGGAAAACATTTTTGGGGAGAACACTGGATATTAAATCTAACCTAAGCCTAACTAACCAATCCCTGGTGACCGTTGGGATGATTCCCCTTCAAGGAAAAATACCCATGGTACCAGCCGGGAATCGAACCTGGGATCCCCTAGTCTTGTAGCCAGGTGCACTGACCACTAAATATCACAGGGCAGGTTGCCACATATGTTGTTATGTACATCTTTTATCATAATAGATCATAAGTCATCACGATTTTAATTAAGGAAGAATTTATTAGGATTTGTAAGGAGATGAAACATGGACCATGAGGAAAATGAATAATAATATTTGGAAGGCTTTGCGATGTGGTGGTGAAGGAGTATAAATAGGATAAAGTGAACAGTGAGATTGAGTGACTAATGAACAAGCTTTAAGAAGGTTAAATGAAAAAAGAACCATTGTGCATGCGAATCTACAAATAAACGCTAAATGGATGGGTTATTATGAAAATAAATGTCTTGTTGAGTGACGTCATAGAAGGCAAGGTGGTAAGGAAGAAGGGACCAGGAAGAGGAGGAATGTAACTGATGGATGACCTAAAACAAGGAAAGAAGATGAAGTTTAAGGAGATGAAAAAGGAAGCTGCTGATAGGACCTAGAGGACTCAATTTGGATAAGGTAACGGACATGTCGAAAGGCAGAGCACCTAATAATAATTATCGGGATTGTCCAAAGAACATGAGTTTTAATAACACTCAAATACAGTTTTGTGGACATTTCAACACACCAGATGAGAATCCACTTGAGGAAACTGGCCAAAGTGCCTGATAAGTGTCGATTTTCCACAACCGATGTTTCCTTCTACAGAAACTCTAAATGGACGTTTTTGATTGTTTATCACATCATCTGTTGTTGAAGTCTTGGTCACTGTGGCAATCGTAGATGAGGGACATTTCATGAACACAGTGAACCAAGATTTATTCCTGAAAACCATAAAAGGTCAAGACACAATCTGAAGTATCAACTTTTTTAACATCTAAATATGTCAGTATGCATTTTTAAAATCATTTTTGGCCATTTGAAACATCTTGTCCAAATTGATGTTGACTACATGCTGTTTCAAACGAGTTGGTCCATGTTTGACCCAGTTTTTATAAGCATCAGTTGACCGTACACGATCAAGTGAACCATGAAAAGTATATAAAAATGACACTTTGACCGGGATTTGAGCCCGGACCCATAAACAATAGCACATTCAAGCAAAGGAGTAACTGGAAGATGTGCATGAAACTGCATCTACTACCTGTTCAGGTTGCATATATACTAATTACACTAATGAGTTACAGGAAGAGGAAGATTAAATTTAAAGGAAGTGTACCCATATCTGCATGAAGAGAGAGAGAGAGAGAGAGAGTGAAAAACCACCCTCAGTACACTTGAGCGAGATTCTAGCCCTGATGTCCCCGTTATTGGCAATTCAGTCTATTACGAGACTGACACCTTGGGTCATTTGACCACTGAAGCGGGTGAAACTTTCAATAATATTTTGTGACTTTCCTTGAGAATTCAGTCATACATACACATACATACATACATCCTCACTAACTTTCTCCACACTTCCCAATCCTTGCATACTCCCTTTGCTTCAAAAACATCCATATACTGAGTCATATATGTTAATTTATTCTTAAAACTCCTAATGTTTCTCTTTTCCACACAATTGTCTACAACATTTAACCACGTCTTACATGGCCTACACCTTCCTTTTGATCCACAAACTCTACCTTCATATATTTATTTCGTTACTCGATCCAACTCATCCTCTCAGCATGACCAAACCAACATAAGACGATTCTTTCATAAACTTTGGTGACAAATCCCGGTCGAATGTATTAAAGGGTTTTTTCCCTAAATAATTTTCCACTCTCCCTCCATAAAAATGTGGGTACACTTCCTCTAAATTTAACCTTCATAATCCCTGACACAATAAATTAGTACATAAGCATACTGCCTAAACCGGTATTAGGACAAAAGTGCTAAAAAAATTATTAAAAACCACTTCTTTCTACACACACACTATTATAAGCCAAATAGACTACATGTAAGTTATAACTTGATTTTCTCACAAATGGACATTTAGAGCACCTTTCAGAAAATACAAACATATTTTGTTGTGCTCAGCATTGATAGCATTTTACTATAATATTTGTGCTATTTTATTGGTACTGTATTGACAATATCTATCAAAAGTGGTGGGAATGATGCTTAAGCACATAGCTTTGAAGAATATAATAATTTTAATTTTATATTTTATAAGAATAAAATAATTTTAATTTTATATTTTATAAGAATAAAATAATTTTAGTTTTATATTCTTCAAAGCATTGTAACAAGAACACTTAATCACTTTATTAAACTTCATATGGGAGATGTTAACCTACTAATTCAAATATTAATTTATTTGCAACACAGTTGAACTTTAAACTTTGTTTTGTCCTTAATTTATTGTATCCAAGTTTTGTAACTCAATTTTAATACGTTAAACATGTATTTTAGACTTGTCGGCAACTAATGTTCTAATTCAGTTGATGATGTTATATCAATTTATTGAAAATTTTCATATATGACAATGTGTTGCTCATTAGAAGCAAATTGTAATCAATCTTTTTGAATTTTAATGTTACTTAATTCTTCTACCAATTTTGAAACTATTTAATTCATTAAATCAAAAATGTTGATATTTTGTTATAGTTATTTCCTGAGTTTTCTATCTAAGTCTTAACTCTAATTACTTATCATTATATTCACAAGTAAACGGAGAATCCAATGATACTATCATTATACTTATTTTATTGTTACAACATTCATACAACTCAATAAAACTTAAGTCCAAACATAAATATACTAGACCGACGCGTCATTTGATCCATGATCCCTTACAATATGACGTCAACTTATGCTATCCAAGTCAAATTGATTATTTTATGAATATTAATTGAGATAATAATTTACTAGCGAATAGAACATCAGTAAGGTTAGACCAAGTCAGCCGAGTAATAGTGTAATGAAGGCTAGGTTAAGTTTGTCTGGAAAAAATCTTAATATATTTTTCATTATTTAGCCTTAAAATATATATTATTATCTACTTAATTTTAATATTTGACTTCCTGTGGAGTAAGCTACTTCCGATGGGTGTGTCTGCTCAGATCTTTACTATGTTTTCAGTTGTTCTAATAGAGTCTTGCATGAGTTTGCTGGATATAAAATTGTTAGTGAATGTGTAAGAGTGTTTTCGTTTGGACGGTAAAAGATGACCCGCTTCAGTGGCCATGTGGCCTAATGCGCCAATCTCGTGTTGGACTAGAGTGCCCATGATGGGGAGATTGAGGTTCTATCCCAGTTGGGTGCACTGAGGGTGGTTTTTCCTAAATGATTTTCTTCTAAATTAAGCCTTACTAATCCCTAACTAATTAGTACATGGGCATATGACTCGAACAAGTAGTAAGACGCGGTGCTAAAAGAAACAAACATAAAAGATGAGTTAACCAAATTTACAAGAACTCTATCTGTTGCGAAAGAGATAAAAGTGTGGTGTTTGCCAACAACTATTGTGCACATTAATCGGCTAAGTTATGATATATGTAGGCTAAAGCTTCGGTTGAGAAATTTTACAATGATACTGGTTCCACTATCCCTTAGGTGAATTTGTTTTTGAATTGTTCACTAAAGAAAAGTTTTTTAATAATTAATCTTGAATTTTGTATAATTGGATTCCCCGCATTTTTGTGAGTGTAGTGATAATAAGTATATATTTTGTCTTTTTTTTTAGAAAATATGGGTTTCGTCCCGCCAGTGATCACTGCAGATCACATGATATGACGTAGGCCTTGATTATGAAAGTAGAATAAATAAATTTCTCTAGCTGTCAAATATGTATATTTTATAGCTGATAATGTGCTATGATTTTATTAATTACTAATAAAATAGCCTTATTTAGTGTTATATTACTCGTTACCTTAAAAATGTGTTAGTCTAAGCAGAAACCTATGGCTGTGTCCGAATAGTCCAAGGCTCCCTTGTCGAACCCTCGAGTTTTAGACTTGATGCAGTCTTGATGATTTTACAATTCTCACGCTGTTCATAGTGAAGACTGCATCAAACTAAACGATAATACTAAAACAATTGCCAGTCAAACACCGCAACCGACACCGCGAGAACAGCGCATGGCTGGTAGCCTTAATATCTATGGTGAGCAAGACCTCGAGAAGGATGTATAGGCATACTTCGTGACTATTCGGACAGATCTACACTTAGTCACGTGATTGCCAATGCAGTTATCAAGGGCACGAGTCAAGTTGACACAGCATAAGTCGACTACAGTTTATGTAAATACTGCCTGCATAATAACATTATTTGCTTACCAAATTTGACTAAAGAATCTTGTTTGATTTCTTAAGAGAATGTTCATAGGATTTTATTCTAAATTCATACAATTTTAAAATACCTAAAGTTCAAACGCACCACTAAAAATTATAAAACATTAATCTCCACAAAATAAACTAGGTTTAAAACACAGCCTCTATTTGAATTTTTTATACACATACACAAGACAATATAAGCCTAAAAAACAGTAAACACAAATTAAATGAATATAAATATCGTATTTACAAACAGCACCACTAACAAAAGAATCACGACATTTATTTATCTATGAATCACGAGATTTCTTATTTAATGATGTTTTCTGAATCAATTCGTTATATAAGTTTTGACTATCTACAAGTTTATTAATGAATTTATTTAAAATAAGCCAAGCTGAGATTTAATAACAAAACCCGATTAAAACTGATCATAAAATTGGAAAACTGTTGTATTTATACACTGTAGATGATTATATAATTTTTTTATTTAAAAAATTAATTATAATATTTTGTTTGAAATATTGATAGACTGATTGCCATTTGTATTCAACAAGGCATCTAAAAATGAAATAAATATATTTGACTGATTATGCATTTAGAAAACTATAATATTATCTACCTAAATGCTCTGAAAACTTTTGAACAAATAGGTAGCACCACCTGTCCTCCATTGATAAAATATCCTGCTTTAATTTTAACACTACACTAGTTTTAATTATTATCCTTGGTTTTTTATATGTTGTAAGGTAATAACAAAAAGTAAATAAAAAATATGGTTATCTCTATATTTTTTTAAAACATTAAAAATTGGTATTGTTGGAATATATTTGTAAAATATTGATAGTACTTTTATTATAAATACTACATTTTCCATATTAGGTAAGGTTTATCACATAGTTCACACAGCCAAATATATAAACAAGGTTTCAGATCTTTCACTTGTCACAAGAGTTTAAAATATAGTTGGATTCTTCAGAGCATAGTTAACTACTTAGAATGTAATATAAATAATAGGTTTTGTGTGTTATAAAAATAAAACAACTTCATATGGCAGGTAGGACAGGTTAGAGTAATCTACATCTTATTTTAAAATATGTCTTTATGAAAAACAAGCAAAAAAACACAAGCTTTGTTGATTATAAGTAACACAAACACTTGTCATTATTTGACTGTGCTTTATTGAATTAGGCAGTAATTAAATAACTTTTGAACTTAATGAAACACCTCATTAACATCTAAGCATGTTCATTACTAGGCCTACTTCTTTACACACCATCTGTGATAAAGTTGTAGAAACACAATTAAAACTCTAAATCTAGCCTATTTTAGCCACCATTAATTTTTCTAGACATTATAGGATAAGTTGGGTTAGTTTATTATTTATAACATATAAACTAATATCTTGAAACAAATTATAGGGCCTAGCTATAAAATGAAATGTTTGCTTCTATCTATTATGGTTTTTAAGTTCGTAGAATAATTGCTTGCACAAAGAAGGCAGAATCCACACTTTTTTCTTTGTCAGTCCCTAGTAAATAAAATACTTTTAATCATACAACAACAATAACATATTTCTAATGATAACAAAATTAATTTATAATAATGCTTAGCACCGCGCATTACTACCCATGTTTGGGTTATACGCTTAAGTACTAATTACACTAATGGGTAAGGAATTGGGAAGGCTATATATAAAGGAAGTGAACCCGTATTTGTGTGGAGGGAGAGTAGAGAACCATTTAAGAAATCACCTCCAGTTCACCTGAACGAGATTCGAACCTGATCTCCTGTCCTCCACAATCTACCTCAACACAAAACTAGCATGTTTGCTAACTACGCCACCGAGGTGGGTTATAATATTGTATATAATTTTAAAAATAAAAGAAAACTCAACAACTTAACTTAAACTATATAATTTGTTTGAAAACCAATATCTAGTTATTAAAATTCTCAATTTTGAAAATGAATACTTGTCTTATTATTTTGATTAAAACATTTTGAACATTTTCTAATGAAACTACCTAAAGTTGACTGTCACACAATTCAATCAAAACTTGGAACCACATGGCTATTATATATTTCAATGCCATTAGAAATAGGTACTTAATTGTGTATTAATAGGTATTATATTTTGTATTTTGGCGTATGCTTATAATGATATTGCTACATGCTTACTTGTGTGCATGAACATATCTAACATAAATAGTAATTAGGCCTACATTTTTATAATACATACCTAACCAATAAATAGTGTAACTTATTATAATGTGCATAGAACATTCGTAAGATTACTTAAGTGTATTATGAACATAGAACAATATTATACTGTCCTAACTATTGAATCACACTACAAATACAATTACAGGTTTTTATGAACACATTAAATAGCCTTCATTATTAGATTACTTTATTGCAATTAACATTTAAAGATGGATTCACATTTACATGACTGTGAGCTGATTGTATATTTTTGGATTGTACAGTCCTGTAGGTGTGAATGCTAACAACACAACACAATCTTGTAAGTGTAAATGTTAACAACACAACACAGTCTTGTAAGTGTGAATGTTAACAACACAACACAGTCCTGTAAGTGTGAATGCTAACAACACAACAGAGCAGGTGCTGCAACCTAGCTGGTGCACAATATTCACTCATACAACCTAACCGTGGCAGGAAAGCATAATTAAGTGTTTTTCCCTCTGATTGTAGCCAAGAGCCCCCCTGGCTGATTGAGTAAAGGGAGCGCAGAACAACCCAGCGATGGACCAGCAAGCTCTTGTCCAGTCTAAACTCGCCATGGACGAGACTGTCATTGCAGTATCCTTTACTAAGCTTCATTCAGTTTCCACACCGCGTGGATTATTTCAGTTAGAGTTATGTAGGTGTCTGAACATGTCACGGTTAACTGGGTTTATTTGAGCTCACAGGCATTACTAGTCCTCACAAAATAGATACATTACCACTTAAAATTAAAATATAATGAATTTTTTACCAACTAAATAAAATAAATGATATAATGTGAATAATAGCCTAGTCATAATATGAGGTGTCTCACTCACTATGAACCCGGCATTTCTTTAATAACTAAACACTAATGAAAATATTGCAACGAAATTTGAACGGGATTACACTTGCTGTGTGAGAAATGAAAGAAATGTGTCTGTAGTGTGGTGCCTAATTGTCGCAACACGGAATAACGGACTGCCACCTAACCAGCATTTCTCTTGCGCGTCTCTCTCTACTGGTCGGTTGTTCTGTCATTTGGCTGAGGGTTTCTACACAATACGGTTGTTGTCCATGAGTGTTAGTGTACTTATGAGTTCACACAAAATAGTTGAAAAATGTGCACTCTGGAGGAGCGAGTGTTTATTGTTCACACTTATTGGAAAATAGAATCAATAAAGTCATGTCAACAGCAATTCATGGAGAAGTTTGGAGGCCAATATCCACCGAGCAGGTCCAGAATTTGGGCCTTGTCAAAGAAACTGGAGACCAAGGGGACTTTATTAGACGACCATGCAGGAGGTCGTCCACAAATGTCAGCGTAAACGATCCAGAATATAAAGGACCGACTACTGGCGTCTCCCAAGAAGTCTCTGCACTGACTTTCACAGGACTCAGGGTTGTCCAGAAGCACTTGTCAATCTGCTGCGAAAAAAAAGTGAAGCTTCATGTGTACCGTATCTCCGTGGTCCACGAATTAAAAGAAGCTCATCAAGGAAAAAAGAGTTGCTTACTTTCCATGGTTTCAGACTTTTCTTCAGGAAAATCCGGGCATCCTTGACTACACCTGGTTCTCGGACGAGGCGTGGTTCCACTTGTTGAGATACATTAATTCTCAAAATTCCCTTAAGTTATTTGGGCAAGTGAAAATCCCAACACGATACATGAAGAACGCCTTTATTCAGAGAAGATTGATGTTTGGTGTGGAATGTCCCAGCGGCGCATAATGGATCCCATCTTCTTCATTACAACCATCACAACAGCTGCATATGGAAATCTTCAACACCTTTGTAAATCAATTGGACAACGAGGAACTCTTCACTGGATATTCCCAGCAGGATGGAGCGACATCACATGCCAGCATGGCCAAAATTCAGTTATTTTTTGGAAATTGCGTCATTTCGAAAGGAACTTTGCTCACTGTGTTCGCCCGATCTGACGCTGCCTGATTATTTTTTATGGGTATATCTAAAAAGAAGAGTTCACAAAAAAAAAGAACCATAGATGCCTTGAAAGCAAACATCACCGAAGAAATTCAGGCAATGACAGCGGATGTACTGGCAAAGGCTTTCCAAAATATGGTGCGCTGGGTTCAATCCTGTCTGGACGCAAATGGTTGCCACTTCCAACACATGCTATGTTGTCATGACAGATCTCACAAAAAAATACTTAAGCTTGCTTCAAATGTCGTTGCAATATCTTAATTAGTGTTAAAATTATTCAAGAAGTGCTGGGTTCAGTAGTGAGTGGGAGACCCTGTATAAGATACACACCTTAGTTATTTATGTGTTAAATTAAAGATGGATTTTATTTTTTCTGAGTACAAGTTAAGGCTTGATTGTGTCTTTGACTGTGCTAATTGTGTCCCAGTTTTTTTTAATCATTCAGGTTATACACATTGTAGGCCTACTTATTACACTTATGAGTTAGGGATGAGGAAGGTTGGATATAGAGAATGTGCACCCGCATTTGCATGGAGGGAGAGTAGAAAACCATTTTAGGAAATTAAACTGCAGTACACCCGACCGAGATTCGAACCTCGATCTCCCTGTCATCGGCAGTCTAGTCTAACACAAGAGTGACACACTAGACCATGAGGCCACTGAATTGGGTGTGTCCCAGTTGAATACACGCACATGTTTGAAGTTTGAACTATACTTAAATACCTTTAGTCGACACATTCATCCATACATTTAAGCGTCCCGATCTCCATTCCCAGCAAGGACATATTTGTATTCTGTAAAGTGGTCGGAGTTTTAGGCCCTTAGCTCTAGACCATTTCATTTATAAAATTTAAATTAGTTTGCCATTGTTTACATGTTAATATGATCATACTGAAAGTACTAAATTTATAATACATTATGGTTTTCCATTCGTCTAGGCCTAATTTAATCTCTGTGTTACAATCAAATGTTTAGTTATATTTAAGTGTGGGGTTTAATATTAAGTAGGCCTATAAGTTGTCTAAATCTTAACCAAAGTTGTAAGTAATATATATTTTAAATTTCAATTCATTAACTTCATTTCTTGGCCTTTAACTTTTAAATCTAGTAATTTTTCATTTTCATAAAGTCTTTGTTGGAATTTTAGCTTCATCTAAATTTATTACTTTTACTTTTCACTTTAAAGCATCATACTATTTAATTTTATCTGTACTCAGAAGCTGGGAGGTGCACCTTGTGGCTTGCACGTGTGGCCTCACAGTGGAAAGGGGAGGTTTGGCGCGAACAGCTAGCCAATCAGCACATCCGATTAAGCATCTGTGTTTGACCCTATGTGGAAGGAAAGCGTCAGACGCAACACACTTGCCGGTTAGCACGCGAACAGATAAGACCTGTATTCAGAAGTTCTTTTCATGTTGGTCAAAGAGGGCTTAGAGATGGGTCAGAGGAAATGGAGACCATGTGTCTAAATGACCACTACATTAACTATTTTCCACATTCATGTACTAAGTAATTTTTTTTCTTTACCTTAAGTAACTCGTGGTGCAAAATATCTAATATTTATTTAAAATAAAACTTAAAATTATACTCTAAAATTCTATCTTATTTGATCGGCGATGTTCTCCACCCCCACCATTAATTTATTAACCCCGAGATGCTCTACTAAACACACTGGCTGCCGTGGACCTATACAAACAGGAAGCTGAGAAGGAGATGAAGAAATTCGACTAGTTACAATTCCCATCGCTTCGTAATTTAGTTTAAAGATCCCCTTTCACAAGTAGGTTGATACATTGACAGTGTTAGGTCTGGTTGTTGTGTTTGCTGTAAAAAAAATTTACTGTAAGTTGTTAGTAAATTCACACCACATGAACAAGTTCAATTTTGAATCAAACCTCCACTCGTTTCCATGAGAATCATAGAGGCTATCATCAAATTAAGTCTGAAGACAGTATTAATCTCCACTGTTTTAGGTAAAGTAGCCTAATTTGGAAATGGCGATGACTCAGAATTCTCCAAAGTAAGTAATTTTGAGTGAACAGTTTTTGTCTTAAATCTCTAGAGATGAGTTGAATCCACTATTTTTCCAGAGTGTCTGCCGACCTGGAAAACCTGGAAAACAGGGAATTGTCAGGGAATTTGTTTGGTCAGGGAAAAATCAGGGAATTTGATTAAATTTCTGGAATTTTTACATTTTGTCTCTAAAAAGCCTCATATTTTGATTGACAATAGTCAAAATAACACTTTTCTTCCAGTTAATCCCAACCTGGAATCACTTTCACGCCATTGTTCCTGTTTAACAGACAATATCACTTCTCAAGGTCAACAAGTGAGTTGTGTCTTTCCAACCTTCTGTCACTTGTCTTTAGCCAAAGTTGAGTCATGGCTATTCACATGCACGAGAATTTGATAAAGCATACAATTTAAGTAGAAGGAACTAAGAATGACTCTGTCTCACAACTATTTTAAATAGTTCTTGCTTGAGGCAATCTTTTAATGGCTCAATACGATTTTACTGAAATCTATTTTTAATTTAAAATAGTCCATTTCCCCAGAGACAGAAATCGCTTAGTCCCTATATTGAATGACACAATTTCAGAAAGTGTGTGTATCTAAAAAACACTATTAATCTGTGATCATAAAAAAATATTTTCATAATATACTTAATATTGATATATAGTGGTCTGGAAAAAAGTAAAACTAGATCTGGAAAAACTGAAAAAGTCAGGGAATTTAAAATATAGTTTGACTGGACACCCTGTTTACCAATCTCAAATCCAAGTCTTCAATTTACCTTTGAAACTATAATTTGAATGTTGTAAAAAATAATGAACATAAAAGGAAATAGGAATATAAAATAATATTAGAAGATAGAAATGCAACAAAATACTACCCGCTTCGGTGGCCGCATGGTCTAAGGCGCTACTCTCGCAGTAGACTAGACTGTTTTTAACGAGGAGCTCAAGATTCGAATCTCACTCAAGTGTACTGGTTTTGCATTCTACCTCTGCACAAATGCGAGTACACTTCCTACAAATACAGCTTTCCTAATCCCTAAAACCACCAGCGTAATTAATACATAAACATATAACCAGAATAGTTAGTAAAAAACAGTGCAAAAAAAAAACAACTAAATATTAACTTTTTTGCTAAAACATTAATTATAAGTTATAACATTAGTACATTCAGTTAGGTGTTAAATTAATGGTCAGGGGTCTGGTTGTTGAGTTTGTCCTATAATTATGTTGAGGCTGAACCATCAATAAGCAGTATTAAACCTCCAAAACAAATTCAAAATAAAGTTTTTTTTCTCTCGAATCTGATTTTGGATCCTCGAATAATGAATCTCCTTAAGGATTTGAGGGTTCCATCCCTAAAAATGGCCATAGTAAATCCTGTATCATGAGAAGTATTTTCCTTGACAGTTGTCTATGTCCATGAGGCTAGCCTGATGCACGGCTGGGTGAGAACGTCTAGACTGTTGGCTCTGGTGGAACACAACAACCACCATGCTCTCTTTGTGTTCATCAGCTCCAGAGTTCCACCACAGACTCCTCAGGACCTAACTGTAGACAGGGCGCTCCCTGTTGACATAGACTTCCGCTGCGAGATAGGTGAGCTCTTTACACAACCTCACCCATCTAGTGAACTCCAGTAGGAAATAATACATACATTATTAATTCAGTTAGTGTAAATCATAATAATCATAAATTAAAAGGCCTTAAATGTTGAGATCAAAGAGGTCAAATTGAGATTTATGATTGAACTTTAAGAAAATATACTTTCTTCCTAGATATCTAATTTGTCTCAAAACCAGACTGGACTAGCAAAAGATGCAAAAAGACGGTTCAAAATAATGACATTGAGATGTAAAACCATAGACACCCATTCACCCTCTGTCCGCTCCTTAATCAATGAAAACATACTTGTAATCTTACTTTTCAAGAATCTAAAAGGCACAATTTAACTACAGTACTTTAAATAGTAAGACATATAAAATAGATTAGTTTATTTATCATCTAATGACGCAAATAAATAATGCACGCATACAAAGTTTACGGGCAAAGATTAATATAGTATTAGTATCTTGGTTACAATTCTTGCCAAAAGAGTTCACTAACGCCCAGAAATTTACTTTTATAGTTGAGTTTCTTTCTTCGCTATTGTGGATGCGTCACACGCCAGAGAATAAACCAAAGTTCGGTATAGAGGTTAAGTTTCACACACAGATGATTAACTCTGTACACAAGTAAAGTTTATAATAATTGTTGGAAACTCCATGTTTTGTGGGAGTGACCAACAGTTTTGCTTTGTCTTAACGTGTTTTCATCCTCTTGTGGTATCTCTTGAGTCATGGCATGGCTCTTCTTCTTGTCTTTTGTTTAGATAGTCTAGACCAGGGGTCACCAAATGGTCATTTGCGAGCTACCAGTATAATTATACTTTCTAGAGCAACTTATTGTTGCCTCAAGTTTAGGATATCTGTGGCCTTTTGTCCCTAAGGAAAATTGTCCAGTTATGCTCTACTCATGTGTTGACCATCATTTCCAACTGAAGGTGGTAATAAACAAATACTGACCTACAGTCCTGACCTGACAGTTGAACATCTTGGTAACTGGAATAGAATGGCAGTGACAAGTTACTCATAGCTCACAGATTGACATCTTGGTAACTGCAATATAATGGCCTTGACAAGTTACTCAAAGCTCACATATTAACATCCTGGTAACTGCAATAGAATGGCCTTGACAAGTTACTCACAGCTCACAGATTAACATATTGGTAACTGCAATATAATGGCTGTGACAAGTTACTCAAAGCTCACATATTAACATTTTGGTAACTGCAATATAATGGCTGTGACAAGTTACTCAAAGCTCACATATTAACTTATAGGTAACTGCAATATAATGGCTGTGACAAGTTACTCAAAGCTCACAGATTAACTTATAGGTAACTGTAATAGAATGGCAATGATAAGTTACCCACCAAAAATTTATAAAATAGCAGAAAATGAGAATCACATTCTTATCAATAAGTTACACATTAGGTTTGGAACAAATATATTTCACTATTATTTTATTTAAAACATGAAAATACAAAACTTAAGTCTTCTACTATTAAAATTACATTTTAGTAGAAACATACAAACATTTCTACATTATTTATCCAAGCCACAGAGCCCACCAATATGTAATACTCCACAATCCAAATTTTAATCCGGGGTGGCTTATGAAACAATTTGAAAAAAGCTTCCGTACTTAATGAATTTGGTGACCCCTGGTCTGGAAACTGGCTTAATGCTGGATTTGCGCCTTAAAAGTTAAATTGTACGTATTTGTTAATACTAACTTTTAGTTATTTTAAATCACTTACATCAAGATAGACCATGACATTTGTTTTCTTAAGTAGTTGCTCAATTTAACCGTGAATAAGTGGCTATTTAATATGTTTTAGACCTACATAATGGTTTTCACAGCACGAGATCTTCGCTTTGTTTATCTTCTAGTGTAAACAATCTGTTTGTAAATGTAACTTGTTGTTGATTGTAGACACTGACAGCAAACATCAAGATGGGGCTGATGTTTATGTTAACATATCAGCCTGTAAACTGAAGCTGCTGTTTGAGATGGTACCCGGCATCAAGACCAGTAACTTTGTTGCCGAGATCTTCAGGTCCATTGAAGGTCAGGGTGCAGCAATGACTCTTGTTTGGGTCACTGGTTCGATTCTCATGCCAGGACATTTGCCATTTTGAAATCATGGAATGCCCCATGTCATCAACTTTAGTAGTGGACGAATAGTCATCTTTAATTTAGTCGATAGTTTTGGTTTTGATTTAATTAAGATATTATCATTTATTTTTATTGATATACAGATCAGATTTGTCATTTTTCTTTTAATGGAAGAAATATAATGCTTGTACAGTTAATTGTACATAGACAGCGAAGCTTAGAAGATGGAATTGATCTTTAGCTTGCAGATGTTGCCACATAGAGTAACACATTTGTAAATTGAAAAATGACACCTGCCATGAGAATTGAACTTGGGACCTTTCGCTTAGTGCACCAATACTTTATCTTTATTACATGTTATTCGCTTTAATACACATTTTAATTGTACTAATGGCAACTTAACACCTCTCCCAAGTTGCGAATGAACCTACAAGGGAAAAATGAAACTATACATGGGGCTAGTACCGGATAGCTCAACGGTAGAACACTGACACGCTAAGCCAAGGGTAATAGGTTCAGTTCCAATGCCTCGATGTCATTTATAAATCCACAAATATGACTATTTATTAAAATTGTGAATGAATATGAAATATTTCATTAATATGAACACAGAACTAAAAGCTTTATAAATCATCTTGAGCAATGTTGAAATAGGATAGTAGTGAATAAAAAGAAAAGTGGAAATATATATTTTTTGTGTTTATAAATGGCAAGATATTTGAATATTGGTTTTGTAGTATATAGTACAAAGTACAAGGTACAGGAAAGGTGGATAGAAACACATAAAATGGAACAAACACAATATGGCTTTTACAATGAAAAGAAGAACACAGTTCACACTTAACACTGCTGCCACTGGACATTTTGTTGCTTTTTTTTATTTCACACTTCCTTGACATAAGAAATTGTTTTAACACTCATTTATTTAAATTATCTTAAGAAATATGTCTGCTTATTGTTCTAAGTCAAGGATCAAACCTTGACCTTAAAGTTCAAATTCTCACATATCTAATTGTACATGTGTGAGCTATTACTATTAGGTGCCTTATTTTTTTTAATGTCTGACACCTTAGTCCAGTCGGTAGAGTGTCTGCCTACTGAGCTAAGAGTTCCGGGTACGATTTCCGACATGGCCGAAAATTTATCATTGGTGAAATTATGAGTTTACCCTTTCACATTCGTAAATTGACGGACGGGGACAGGATGTTGTGCCTGTCCTAGTCTTAAGTTAGATTATAAGGTGGCAGGCCTAGCAAGCCGGTAGAAGAAAATATATGGCTTGAATAAAAAAACTGACCCAGGCCATAGGCTGGAAACAGTATTGGATGTAAAACCTTATTTTGTATGATGGAGTTGTATTTCAGATATATCTTAATTATTTATGGTCTGTATTTGAAGTGTATTGGCCTATTACCGTAATGATATCAAATTGTGCTACACTTTCCTTTTCACTACCAAAACTAACCAGGGGGCGCGAGTACTCGAAAATTTGAGTTTGAGTCACGTTTTAGTAGTTGTTCGAATTTGCCTTTCAAATTTTTCACAAAACTTTAAAAACCAGAGTACTTGGGAATTTGCAATTTTATCTCGAAAATTACAAGTTTAATTAATTTGATTAGATTTTAAGAAATAATTTCATAGCAAATAAGAGTCTTTCAACATTTCCTTTTGTCTGATTTAAAAAACAATATCACCAAAATTTATTTTAAAATCCTAATTTTTGTGAACATAGCTTTTTAATAATAAAAAAAAATTTGTTCCTAAAAATGTAAGTCAGTGCAAATGGTCTCTCTATACACGGATCTATTACAAAATGTCAGCTTGAAATATTTATAGTACAAATATTGCTTTATATTAGTCGAACACGAATAAAACTCAATGTTTTCATTCAAACACATTTCAAACTTGACTCACAGTGATAAAATGGCTACACGCACTCACTTATAAATGACTCGGTTAGCTTACAACTGGGTACGTTTTTGTTCTTACAGTGTTTACCAGGCATCGTGGACCACTCCCCGAGTATCAATGGCTACACAAGTACTGTGACACCGTGGGGACACCAGAGGACAGGAGGACTGGCGACAGCGTTGCTCCCAGCCAGAAAACAGAGCCTGATTGCCTCCCCCCGGGAGACACGGTCAGGAACTAACTTTACCTGTACTCCTTACATTCTGGGCCTATACACGCTCTTAACAGATGGGGCTCATGGGGTCGGCTGGGGGGATAAAATGTCCCACAGGGAGTATTAGATCTAAAAGTCCTATAGGGAGTATTATATCTAAAAGTCCCACAGGGAGGATTATATCTAAAAGTCCCACAGGGAGTATTATATCTAAAAGTCCCACAGGGAGTATTATATCTAAAAGTCCCACAGGGAGTATTATATCTAAAAGTCCCACAGGGAGTATTAGAACTAAAAGTCCTACAGGGAGGATTATATCTAAAAGTCCCACAGGGAGTATTATATCTAAAAGTCCCAGGAATGTATTAGATGAAAATGACAAGCTGATTACATACTTACACATCATCATACTAAGCATCTTATCCTCTTCATGGTTGCCATATTTTAATGTTTCATGTTACAATAATATTGTTTATTAGAGTTTTACTCACCATCCTTGTCATGTTATTGTCTCTCCCCAGCTTCTAGATCTAGAGAGTCCTGAAATGGCTGTTCCCAGACAAAGTATTGCCAAGGGAGCCACTCCAATAGCAGCCAGGGAGAGTGTCATACGATACCAGATGGCGATGAAAGAACATCATTATACATATACACAAGTCCTCAGGTAGGTTGTTATCCCCCACTCTCTGACGGCAGGGTTGCTCTAGTATACTCAATCTTTAATAGATGCTCTAACTACACTTGACTATTGTCACAAAACTTGAAAAATGTGATAAGGTACTCAACATTTTTTATTTTTTTCTAGAAGATTTCTATTTCATTAGTTTTATTCAATTTTAAGATATAGTATCATAGCAAATAGTCTCATCATTTTTCTATTTATCTATTTAAAAAAATTAGAAATTAAATTAAACTTACTTTAAAAATGTATTCATACATTTTTTCTTCAAAAAATTTAGGCCTAGTTCTAAAAAAATGTAAGTACTTATTTATGGCTAATGCAAGAATCCATTACAGAAATTCAACTTGGAATATCTATTAGAGATGGGTCACTCGAATCTTCGAATCCTCTAATCCACTGAATCCTGACAAGTATTCGTGATTCGAGGATTCAGTGTTTTACTGGATTTGATAGTCAAATCTTTCGCCTCATAAACAAAGCATAATATTTTGAATTCAAAAACTACTTAGCTAGGCCTATTTGAAAAGCACAACTTAATCTATAATCTTTAATTTGTCAGACAAAAGAGATAAGTATGACTCAAATCATTAGTTTAAAAAAAAAAAAGTGCTAGGTGTAGAAAATCTTACGGGCTTTACCCTACCCTTCCACCTCTAGGGGAAACTTGGACTTGGCCGTTTTGGTGCATGTTCACTTCTGAAACTTTCATCTCACAAACAATCTTGTAAATATTTTAATGGACATATTAAAACTCTTCAAAAACTGAAAATCAAAACTAGAATTACAAATAAATTCGAAATAAATAACACAAATTATGGCTTTTTTTTTAACAGAAATAAGAACACATTACACACTATACAAAGTCAGCCGCCATGACGTATATGTTTACTCGCCAGAGTGATGTTTAAATAAACATATGTTATGTAATTCTTTCCACCCAACTGATTTCAATTATCTACAACTATGCAAAGAACCCCAATTTATTTCATACAATCCTTAAGATAGATATTTTGTTGGGTTTCATGAAAAATAAATATTGTCAACAGTTTGGCACCGATAAAACTGTTATAATTTGTTTTTAAATTGATTTTAACTAAGAGTGTATTATTTTTTTAGATATGTTATTGAAATAATTGTAAAAATATTTAAACGTAGTCTTGCCTAATAAAATATGAATGAACTTATTGCAAGAGTCAAAAATATATAACGTAGAGCGACCACTGCGGCTGTTTTAGGATATTTGTGGGCACGTGGAATGTCAATGGCCAGCCTCCGACAATAGAGTTATCTAATTGGTTGGCTAATGATCCAGAACCCCCTGATATATATGCCATTGGTTTTCAAGAGCTTGATCTTAGCAAAGAGGCGTTCCTGTTTAATGATACTCCAAGGGAGGAAGAATGGAGGTAAGAAGGAGCCTATCACAATATTAGACTCAACTAAGTTTATTTTGGGTCACTTCTTACACTAGTAATATAGTATGTTGAATACTATTGTACTCTGACGTTCTAACTTCTATTTATAAATTATTACACGCCTTTGAAGGGGTACAAACATTACTATTAATTTGACCCTCACTAAAATTGATATAAATTCAAGATTTCCATTGCACTTCAGATTCAGGAAAGTCTAACACTTTTCTCAATAATTTGTTAAATATTTAAATAACGCTTGGATGCATGTCTGCTTATAAAAGTGTTATTCATTCTGTGTGTGTGTGTTTTGTTTTCACCACGTCCTACTACCTGTCCAGGTTGTGTGATGTCGTTATTTCCTTGCTCGTTACAACAAGTTCAACTGTATCTTGCTTTGAGTGTTAATCTTGCTCACTAACCATTGCTATAGTTAACATTCTTTCAAAGTCTCAGTCTCTCGGTCATGAGTTCATCACTGTGAAAGGGGGAAAATCACATTTCACACATAATACATTTTTTGGCCGGTATCAAACCCTGCACTCTTAGCTCACTACCCACTAAGAGATGAAGCTAATGGTAAGCTATACAGTCATAAACATATGACAGCTCTATCTCTTGATATTGTTTGAGCTATAAAACCGATATTCTAAAGATTGACTGCTCTAGATATATGTTCATGTATGGAAAGACCTAGAACCGTAATGAGTCAATCAATGGAATGATTTTTCATCGGTGTTGAAAGAAATATCTAAAAGGCTTTACCTACATTGAAACAATTACTGACTGTGCTCAGGTGTCATTATTACAAATTAGTTTGAATGATTTTATAAAGTTATTGTCTGACATCCCATCTTGGTCGGTAACATGTCTCCCAACTGAGCCAAGATTCATGGGTTCACTTCTCGGCATGGTCAACAAATTAATCATGGGTGAAATATGATTTTCCTTTTTCACAGTGATAAATAAATAGCAGGAGGTTTGGATGTAGTGCATGTTCTATATTTAAGTTCATTCATAAGTTGTATGCTGATATAATCATTTGGTTCAAAAAATGCACGTTAAATACCTCAAATAGTAATAATAATAACAATAACAACAAAAACAACCATAACAACAACAATAACCATAACAACAATAATAACAATAATAATAACAATAACAACATTAATAATAATAACAGCAATAACAATAATAATTATTATTATTATTATTTAATAATAATAATAATAATAATAATAATTTAATAATAATAATAATAATAATAATTTAATAATAATAATAACAACAACAACAATAAATATTTTTTATAAAGGAAAGCCTTAGATTGTAGCATTAAATTGATGTAATGATAAGTTTTGTACCGGTCATTTAGTGAAACTTTCAGTGTCTTTATGTGTTCTTTCAGAAAGGCTGTAATGAATGCACTTCATCCCAAAGCTCGATACCGTAAAGTGGCATTGGTGCGTTTGGTAGGAATGATGCTCCTGGTATTTGTCCAGGAACAGCACGCGGCTTATGTTAGGGCTGTCGCCACTGAGACGGTCGGGACAGGCATTATGGGTAAAATGGTGAGCATATTTACTAAAAAGTTATTCATTACTTGCATGTTTAGTATAGTTGTTGAAGTGTATTAAATTATCTAAGAATAATTGAATTTTAAATATGTGTAAAACATAGATTAGAAAAACAAAACACAAACAATCCTTGTTTTTGTCTTATTCAAAATTAAGTTTAGTGGCAATGTGAGTCTAAAGGATTAAGTATACAAGCTATTATAGTTGTTAAGTACGGTTATAGCCACATCCAAATATCATTCTTTGAATTGAAAATAACATCTGGACACAGGAATCGAACTCAGGACCTTTGGCTTAGTACACCACTTCTCTTACCACAGAGACATCCAGGAGTTGTCACATTCAGGTTTTACCTTCATATTTTAAGGCAGATTCTGTGATGGACGTGTGGCTGTAGCGACCATTTCTGCATGTTCATCACAGACTTTACCTTAAAATATGATTGAAGAATGACTCTGGGCACAGGACGACTCCTGGATAGCTCAGTGGTTAGAGTATTGGAGTACTAAGTCAAAGGTCCTGAGTTTGATTCCTTTGTACAGGTGCTATTTTTCAATCTAAGGAGAACGAGAATATACAGCCATGAGAAATTTCTGTGGACACAGCTCATCATAATCTAAATGTACATGTTTACAGGTTTTTTTTAATAAGCTACTCTGAGATAAAATAAAAGTATTTATTTTAGGGTAACAAGGGAGCTGTTGGGGTGCGTTTTGACCTTCACAGTACCTCTGTGTGTTTCGTAAACTCCCACCTAGCGGCCCATGTCGAAGAGTTTGAAAGGAGAAACCAGGATTACCACGATATTTGTTCAAGAATGAGCTTCACTCGGTTTCTGCCACCTAAAAGTATCAAGGATCATGAGTGAGTTTCACTTCAATATTATCTCTTTTGTTGTTCACAAACTTACATTGGTGAACATTCTAGACAGTATTATTGTTATGGATTATAACTTAATTAGGGAGGTTGAATTTAAAGAAAGAGTACCCCAAATTTGAATAGAAGGAGAGTGGAAAACCATTTAGAAAAATCCCCCTCGTTAGACCCGACCAGTATTCGAACCCCGTCATCGGCAGTCCAGTCTATTGTGAGACTGACAGCTTAAGACCATTCGACCATTAAAGCAGGTAGCCAACCCATCTGTAATTAATTCCCTTGTTTTGGGAATGTCAGATTAAAAAAAAGTATTTGCTTTTAAAGTTAAATTCAAACATTAGTTTATTTATGTTATGTTTTGAATATTGTTTTGTCATAAGCAAGAAAAGTAGGAACATTTCTACTATAGTTGTCTTAAGAAATATTAGTTTTGGAATAAAAAGCTTAAAATAGTTAATATTTTATACTGTAAGCACTTTTTTTGGTTAATGTGGTCACTTTATATACTCACTTTGGACCTCCTAAAGTGCTATCAACCCTGAGAGCTAAATAACACAAGGTGGCAACTAGCTACAATATTTATTTACATGCATTGTTCATTTATTTTGGTTGACCTTTGTTATTCTATCCTTTTAAAGGTTCCTTTGACGTCTTAGCTCAGTCGGTAGCGTGTTTGTCTACTGAGCTAAGGGTCCCGGCTTCAATGCCTGGGATGATCGAGAAATGTATCATTAGTGAAGTGTGAGTTCCCCCTTTAACAGTGACAGTAACAGGGGACTGGATGTTGTGTCTCTTCTAGATTTAAATTAGTGTCTTTGCTGATACAATTAGCTGGTTCAAAAAGTGCATGTTAAATACCATAAAATAAATGAAAAAAAAAATTATGTGTTCCTATATAAGTGTCCTATCAGTCTTTACAATTTTCCTTTTTCCCTCTCTTTTGTGTTCATTTGGTTTCCTCTTTTAGGAAGTTGTGTTACACGTTTCGCACTCCCTCTTGATGAGTTCTGATAGAATGAAACCTAGGTCGGGGGATGGGGGCGATAATGATAGATTCTCTTTAAGCTGCAGCCATTACCTCTTTGTTCATTGGCAGCAGTGTAAAGTGTGAATTGTGTTTTTCTTCTCATTGTAAAAGCCATATTGTGTTTGTTCCTTTTATATGTTTATATCCACCTTTCATATACCTTCTTCCCAATATAACAAAATAAGCATTGCTATAATTCTCAAAAAACTAAACTATTTGCTAGATCCTATTTTCACCACTACCTATTGCTACTAATGAAAATTAAAATGAAAATGAAAACGAAAACAAAATAAAAATCACTAACTAACAATATACTTAAAATAAGTTTATTTTAGAGTTTGGTCTAATACACTATTTTACAAATCCGATTCTCGGGTTTACCTTCAAATCCGATTATTTAAAAAAAATATGAACACAATAGGAAATATAAATTAATATAATAAAAATAAAATACAAATAGTAACTAAGTGTTAACATTCTTTCTTATGATACATTCATTATAACATCAATACATAGAGTTAAGTGATAAGTTACTAGTCTGGGGTCTGGTTGTTGAGTTCATGCTACAATTATAATTGGTTCTGAGCCACCAATAAGCAATATTAGAGCTATAAAACAAATGTCACTTGAAAAATTGAAGAAAATAAAACTGCTAAGCACCTCGAATCTCAAATAGCCTCAAAGATTTGAGGGTCCATCTCTAGTATTTGCTTGTTAACACTCTAACCTAATTATTTATGTTCTTGCCATGACATAATAAACTTTTACAGCCAAGTTTACTGGTTGGGTGACCTGAACTACCGCATCACAGATAGAGACGCCAAAGAAGTTAAAGACTTTATCGATGAAGGTAATTTTGATGTGGTCCTCCAGTATGACCAACTGAACCAGCAGCACAAACTTAGGAATGTGTTTGTAGGATATAGAGAGGGAAACATTACCTTCAGACCTACGTATAAATATGATCCTGGAACAGATAACTGGGACTCGAGGTGAGTGGGACATTGAAACAAGAACTTACCATTATTAAATATAAGTCTTATACCATGCTAGCCTCATAATATCACTCCTTGACTATCATGCTATCCTTATAGTATTGATCCTTGACTATCATGCTATCCTCATAATATCACTCCTTGACTATCATGCTATCCTTATAGTATTGATCCTTGACTATCATGCTATCCTCATAATATCACTCCTTGACTATCATGCTATCCTTAAAGTATTGATCCTTGACTATCATGCTATCCTTATAGTATTGATCCTTGACTATCATGCTATCCTTATAGTATTTCTCCTTGACTATCATGCTATCCTTAAAGTATTGATCCTTGACTATCAGACTATCCTTATAGTATTGCTCCTAGACTATCAGACTATCCTTATAGTATTGCTCCTAGACTATCAGACTATCCTTAAAGTATTGCTCCTTGACTATTGTGTTGATGCGTAAGAGACCTGCTATGGAGAAGAGAAGCGCCCTTGAAGTGTAAGGAAGTGTTGTATAGGACGTACTTTGTACCCATTGTCACACAGGCAGCAGAAACATGGACATTGAATGCAAGAGAGACAAGGCGAGCATGTTAGCCATCACGAGGAGAAACAAGATTAGGGAAAGAGTTGGGGTACATGAGATAGGAGAGAGATAGGACGAGCAGATAACAGAAAGTTTATGAATGAGAGGAGAATAATGGTGGAAGGATAAAGGAAGATGGAAGTATTTTACTAAACCGACCTGGCCACAGGCTGGAAACAGTTAATGATGATGATGACTCTCATGTTATCCTCATAATATTGTTTCTTGACTTTGATTCCAAAGTTTATCGTAATTTGACTGTTTATGTTCAGTGAAAAGAATCGTGCCCCTGCGTGGTGTGACAGGATTCTGTGGAGGGGGGACGGAATGCAACAGGTGGAATATCGGAGTCATCCAAAACTAAATATCAGTGACCACAAAGCTGTCAGTTCCTTGTTTGACTCTCAGGTAAGCTGGTACTCTTGGTAATATCATATGGCCCAGACTGGAGGTCCCAAGCACCCTTCACCCCGGTTCGGTGTATTGTGCTGGTAGCTTGGAGACTGCTTCATTTCACCGCCTCTCAGTAGCTCTAAGTGGGATTAATACATACTATTTATTTGGTCTACGGCACTTTCCAAACTAAAGGCCATAAAGATATTTTAAAATAGGAAAAAATAGAATAATACATAAATATGTACAGAGCAAAGTTTTTTTTTTATACAGATCTTTGAAAAGGTGTTCGGGATCCAATAGTTAAATAGAGAGATGGGACCTCAAATCCTTTGAATCTCTTGAATCCTTAAGGATATTCAGGATTCAAGGATTCAAAATTTATTTTGATTTTAGACACATAATCCTTAACATTAAAAAAAAATCAATTTGTTTTAGAGCCTTAAGAGCATGCCAATAACTCTGTGATACATTCAGCTAGAAATCATAAATTTACTCCAACAATATTGTATGTGTATAATTTCTGATTAAACATTAATGGAAATAAAGAGTTAATAGATGTTCCTAATACAGAACATTGTTGAAGTATTAAATTATATTTGGACAAAAACTGCGTTTAAAAGGCCATTTTTGACCATTTTAGAATGGCTTCACAGATAAGCACTGTTCACAAATCTTCATTCTTTCATAATATGGGCGTACTGTAATTACTAACAAGAAACTTTGTCGCTATGTCTCCCATTGTCACCGCGCAAAATTTCGAGTAATCATTCAAATACGATTGCACTGTACACATTTCTGGCCTATCTTGGTCTTTCCTTTTCCCCTTAAATCCCATACCTCGTGCGAGCTGGGAGCAAAGTTGGGCCTGCTATGATGAACGCTCTTAATACTCCTTATTGATAGTTCAGAACCAATTATAATTATAGGATTAACACAACAACCAGACCCAGACCAGTAATTTAATACAACTAAATGTCTGAATTTTATTATACTGAATGGATTATAAGAAAGAATGTTAACATTTAGTGACTGTATAAATTCGGATTTGAGATTCGAGACTTGGGATTCAAAGGTAAATTGGAGATTTGGATTCTTAAAATAGTGGATTTGATCCAACCTTAGTTAAATAGCGAAATAGATATTTTACTGATTTTTGCGACTTTTTCTATAAACAATGTGTCAAAACTGCACATTTTCTTCTGCATTCTGTACCTTGGGCATGCAGCAATGACAGCTCAACCGCCACATTGTCGGTAAAATGGCGAGCATGTAATGGAAAGCACATTGTGTTTTGTGGTACTCTGAACTCAAAATCAGTTGTAACAATGTTCAATTACTATTCAAATATTTCTGTAAATTTTTTTTATGTAATCCTGGAGAATTTTTTCAATGTCTTTCTATGTCTATGAAAAAAAGGTAGAGGGTTTTTTAAAGTTCCTCAATTAGGATAGAATATAATATTCCAAAAGTTTTGAGAACTACACGATCAAGATACATTCATCAAACTACAACTTGTCATGAATAGTGTCCAATTGTTGCTTCGCTGGTTGAATGGTCTGAGGTGTCGCTCTCACAAGAAATTATACCGACTGTCGTGACGGGAGTTTGGGGCTAGAATATTTCTCAGATGTACTGGGGTGGGGTAAGGGAGGGGTTTACACACTGCTGACATGAACATACGGGTACAACTCCTCTAAATTTGACCTTTCTCACCCCTAAAACAATAACCGAATCTGTACATATATAACCCGATCAGGTAGTTAGACGCAATTACTCAAATAAAATGAGGTATATAGTTCTGAAGGCTGGACACACACCACATAGAACAACACATGAATGTGTTATCATGTGTGGAACTGTCTTGATTGCGTGTTTCCAAAAGGAGTGACTGCACACTGCATGGAACATGATCAAACAAAACAATTACATACGAATAAACAAATCAGCCATCTTCCTCACTCTCATGTTTCATGGAACATTTTCCACTGTGTATGCGCCACCATCTTGTTTGGCTTTTACAAAGAAAAGAACACAGTTCACACTTAATACTGCTGCTACTGGACAAAGAGGTAATGGCTATCTCTTGAATAAAATCAATCATTATTGTACAATTCCCCGACCTAGGTTTCATTCTATCAGAACTCATCAGGAGGGCGTGAGAAATGTGCAACATAACTTCCTGAAAGAGAAAACCAAAAAACACAAAAGGGAGAAAATGAAAAATTGTAAAAAAATGATGAATGATATTATAGACTCGTAAACATGATTTAAAATCTTAAATATTCCACTCTAAAAAATCCAAAAATCCACATATTTTGGTTGAACACTAAGAAAGGTAACTGTTAAAAGAGTGGAGACTAGATCTTTGGGAATAGAATTATGTCATTTAATATAGGGGGTGGGTTACAACCCAGATTGTATTGTCATTTGTATATTCCTCATCCCCTGTTTGTTCTCCTTTTGTGGGACAGCTCCAATCAGGAACGTTATAGACCCACTATGTTTCTGGCATTTATGACTCGACTATTCTAGCACCTCTATATACTTTGTTTTTGTTTGTATTCTTAGATCCGAGTGATTGATGCGGTCAAGTATCGAAAGGTCCATGAAGATGTGATGAAAAAGTTGGACAAACTGGAGAATGAGTTTCTCCCTCAAGTAATGGTGGACAATACTGAAGTTATATTTGATACTGTCAGGTACCTGGAGAGTCAGACCAAAGATCTCATTATTGCTAACACAGGACAGGTACTGACTCGCCTTTCATCTGCTTTCACTACTTTACGAGAGGTCATGTACTAAGAATTAACGATGTTAGAACTGGGTATGTGACCTTGATTCTCTAGAATCCCTAGGAAGATTCGATTTAATTTCAAATCCTTTAACAAAAAAAAAACTTTCAATTTTTTAAGTGAAATAGCTTTTAGAACTCTAATATTGTTTATTAGTGATTCAGAACTGGACCAATTATAATCATAGGATAAACTTAAATAACTGGCCCGGGGCCTGGATGTTGTAATGAATGGATTACAAGAAAGTATGTTAACATTTAGTCAATATTTGTATTTTCTATTATTCTATTCTATTTATATTTCTTCTTACATTCATAATTTTCTCCAAGACTTGGATTCACATTTGAAATTTGAAGGTAAAGTGAAGATTGGGATTTTACACAACTATGGTAAAAACCAATAAACATCTCTCGTCATTTCTTCATACAATCTTCACACTTCCATATTTTAATAACTTTTACAGTTATCTTGATAATCTTGAACTGTTTCCAGCCTGTGGCCGGGTCAGTCTAGTAAAATTCCTCCATCTTCCTCTATCCTTCCACCACTCCTCCTCCTTTAATATCTTCCATTCTTATCCTCTCACTTAAACACTTTCTGTTATTTGCTCCTCCCACCTCTTTCTTGGCCTCCCCTGCAGACTTTTTCCTACATCCTTAAAAGTATCTATGCTAAGAAACTAATTGTTGTGTTACTTTTACAGGTTTAGTGTTTTTTTATTATTATTGTTTTGTTTTTTCAGGTGCCAGTGACATTTGAATTTATAAAAAAATTAGATGATTCGAGCTACTGCAAAGATTGGCTCAATATTGAGCCTTACGCTGGATTTATCATGCCAGGTGAATTATTATTACGATCCACAAAGCCATTTTGTGTTAGTTCCTTTATGTTTTTCCATCCACCTTTCCTGAGTTTCTTTTATATATGTTTCTATCAACCTTTCCTGTACCTTCTACCAAATATAATATAATTACCTCATAAAGCAAAAATAAATAATGTAGAATTAATATAACTTGCCCTGTCAAAATACATCTTTCCTCTTAAAAATAACATAAATTTAGATCACTAGAGCAACTATGTGTGAATAAATATGTTCAGTAAATTTCAGGTATTATTGTAGGCTTGTAAATTACACTATCCGTAATTTAGGGTTGTAAAATACATTAATGTAGACTTGTAAAAAGTGTCACCCTATTAGACCTTTTTTTTAAAACATGCTAAAGATGCACTTTTCTAAGGATTTTATTTTTGTTGCCGTCTTGCTACACTTCCGGGCTGTATACCTATATACATTAGTATCGTGACTATCCGGCCTAATGTGGTGGTCGGCTGGTCCGAATAGTGAAAAATCCAGATAAGTCGAATCTTGAGGGTGAATCATTTTCTATGCAGTAAACAACCACAATGTGTGATAGGTGTATATTAGTAGTGTTTCATAGCGTATTTAAATTTGTGTTTATCGAGTTTGCATACTTTTCAAGCAAAGATTTAAATGTGGATTTTACCGGAATAAAAAGGAAAGTTAAATAAAACATCATTAATATTTACAAAACTTTGCAATTTATTTAAAGAATATGACAGAGATTACATACATTTTAAATTAAAGAGAACATTGAATATAGGTGTACTACATACTGCATAGTTCAAATTCAGCAAATTGAAAATCTTTATTTTAGTCATTTTATTTTAAACTAAATTAGAATTAAATTGTTCATAAGACAGTCAATCAAATCAGTCTTATACACTTGACTCACTTTGCTTGTAGGGGGCTCCGCCCCCAAACCGCCAGTGCGTTTTCTTTGCAAGTGGATGTAAACTAATGTAATTCCAGTGTTGTTTTGAAATTTAAAAATGTGTGGAAAATGTGCAACATTTACCTAAAATCAAAAAATCTAGCTCTTTCTAAGGTATAACCGATGGAGATAAGACAAAAAGTAATAGGACTAAACTTGTGGATCTCGCCAAATCTCTAGCTGCTTATAGGTCTTACCGTTTAGCCACAAGAGACCTCCAAAGAAAGGTCCGCACCGACTTTAAAGTTGCTTCGTCGTTTTGAATTTTTTTCGGGGTTAAAAGTTAAAATTTTTTACTTTTTAGAATTTTTCCTTCGATTACAGGCTAGAAGCTATAAGTTTGCCAAATTTCAAGTTTCTAGCTCATCTGAAAGTGGGTAAACATTAATGTCAGCCGTGTGACTTTATAATAGTATAATTTGTGGATCCAAATTACTGTGGGATAAGACAGTACTGTAATAACATTGAAGCCTTGGCCAGATAGTACGGAAGGCCAGGTAGTCACGAGCCTACTGTACTTATCTTGGTAATTTAGAGATTGAAAAAACATCTCACTTCTGGGGACAGCTCAAAAGGATTCACTTCACTAAAATGAGCCGTTCATTTGGTTCATTGTCCGCAACCGACCTACGGCTTGCAGTTTAGTCATTTGATAGAGGTTGGCTGAAGAGTTATTTTAGATGTACGGTACATTGAGTCCAGTTCAGTTCAGTAACCCGTTCACCGTTCATTCAAATTTTTCAAAGTTGGCTTGGTTTAAAACAATGTTCTTTTTTCCTTAGCATTGTGTCAACTGAGAATAAAAAGAAGTTAAGCCTATTGTGTAAAAATGCTGATGCTATTTTTTGGAGTAGTTAAAAAAAATTGAAATCGCTATTATTTACTATTAAAATGTTAAACATTTAGAGATGGCCTACAAGCAAATATTTTGTATAATCACAAAAGCTGATGGAGTTAATTACATAAAATAAGAAATCTCAATTGACAAAAATCATTAAAATCTGCATTGATCTTGTTCCAAACTCTAATGCTTTATAGCCCAGCCACACAGAGCGCTCCGCTAGCTTTGTACGCTATGTTTGCTAACTTTGGGTTTGATTCTAAGCTATATTTTAAAAACATTGCTGACGACGAACATGCACAGTAGACCTGCTGTGGTATCCAGTCCTGTTCAGCCGGCATTAGTAGTGTGTTTAAACTAAGTATGTGACTTTTTGGAGCAGTTAATTGAAGAGGTAAGGAAGGATCCATGACTGTGGAACAAAACCATTGAAGAATACCGGAACCTGAACATACGAGATAATGATGATCTTCACCAAACTATGTTATTTTCATGTTAACCTTGTGTACCCACTTTTCTTTTTCCTTTTATTACACAGTGAAAGTCACAACTAAGTTTCATTGTCACTGTCATCATCACTCTCCCGGGGCAAACTACCCGCCAACATCTTGGACGAGACTGAAGAGTCTCATATAAATCATAGCTTCCACTGTGGCCACTTGATGTAGCGAACATAGCATATGTAGCATACATAGTGTAGGGCTCTGTATGGCCACAGCATTATTGCAGTTTTTTCTGTCAATTTCAGGTCAAAAAAATTTCATAACCCAAGTTGTCTGCTGCTTTATGTACTGTTTTTATAATGTTAATTCTCATTTAGATTGACATTATTCGCATATAAAAGGCCAAGAAGTCAATTTTGAGAAAAGATACTATTTCATTTCGCGTTTGTAAAATACATTTAAAAACGCTACAGTGAACTTTTAAAATATAGAGTTGGTCATCTAAATGAGCTAGTAAAAGTTTGTAAAAACACATCCAGCGATATTTCGATGTCTCGAGGGATTGAACCTAATACACTTTCTCTAACTTGTGTTTTTCCTCCAGGCGAGAAGAGTGATATCAAGTTAGATGTTTACGTGGACAAGATGTCTGCCTACAAACTGAACTCGGGAGAAGACAAGCTGTACGACATTCTGGTGCTTCACTTGGAAGGAGGGAAAGATATCTTCATAACAGTTACAGGTGACTATCACAGCTATTACCCAGGGTGCATCATTTGAACTGTTACTGTGACTGAGAGAAGCTGCTTAGGGTGGTGAGCTGTGTGACTTGTGTGAGTTGTGTGACTGAGAGAAGCTGCTTAGGGTGGTGAGCTGTGTGACTTGTGTGACAGAGAAGCTGCTTAGGGTGGTGAGCTGTGTGACTTGTGTATTCAAATGATGGCACTTTATAGATACATAAAGATTGATGTGGGGGGAGTGAATTGAACTGGTCATTTGAATGAGATTCATTGTCTCGTCGCTTAAGAGATTACTAAATTGCATGTACTATGTGTGATGTAGTGAGTTAAAGAGAACCATAGACATTCTTTAAATATTGTAAAATCTATGATATATTAAGATTGTCTGTGGTTGTTCTGTTAAAATGAAGGCAAGAGATTTAATTTTACATTCTATATGGTCTATTTTCAGCACCTCGTCTTAAAATCCTTTTGTGCTGGATGCATATATATTAATCATCTTAATGTGTTGGTAGTGAAAAAAGTTAAACTAAGAGGAATTGCACTCACATTTGTGTGTAAATATAGTGGAAGAACAATTTTTGAAACACCCTCACTACAAGATTGGAACCTCGATCTCTCCCCGCGTAATTTACAGTGTAGTTAGTGGTAGTGTATTGCGAGAGCGACACCTTAGACCAGGGTTTCCCGAACATTTTAGACGGAGGGAGGCCTCGCAATAAAAAACGACATGCTCGAGCCTTCATTAACATTTTTACATTAATATTATTTACTCTACATTCAATAACAACAGTTAACCTTTACATACAGAAAATGGCAAACATCACATGTAGGGATGCACGGGAATTACTTTTTTATTTCTGGACAGGAACGGGATAGGAAATTAGTCAAAATATCAAGACTCGGGACGGGGATGGGACATTTTAAAATTACCCTTTAGAATACTCTTAGATTTGAAATATAATGATTTCTAACCTAATATGGTAAGACTTGTTAAAGGTATAATATTATTAAGACCCACTTCGGTGGCTGCATGGTTTAAGGCACCACTCTCACAAAAGACTAGACTACCGATGACAGGGATATTTAGTTTGAATTTGGCAGGGTGTATTAAGGATGGTTATTCCTAAATGGTTTCCCACTCTATCCACGCAAATGCAGGTACACCTCTAAATTCAATCTTCCTCATTCCTAACACACTAGAGTAATTAGTACATAGGCGTATAGCCGGAGCGAATAATAATACCAGGTGCTAAAAAAACTTTGCTAAAGGTAATAAAAACAATAAAAAATAATATAAAATAAATAGAAGTGTGTGCGAATAGCATTTTTTTTATAAAATCAAATAACAAAATTTTGAATTTATATCAAATAATACAATTAATAAAATACTTAATTCTATTACATTTGTGATGAAAATTATGTTTATTAGTTAATTTCTTTTGAAAATGTTGTTTTATATTTAACTATTTGCATAGGGGAAAAAATACTACAACTACATAATGTTTGGCACCTCTTCAATTTGCTCTAAGTATGAAACTGCAAAATAGTATCTTGGTTTAAAAGTTACTTTCCTTAAAATGTTCTCTCTAGATTTGACACCCCTTATACTCTACTCCCTCTCTGCAACAGACATGATGAACCCCCATAAATGGTTGACCTTGGCAAGCTACTTCCTTTCCCCCCTTCCTCCCATTTCTGCACCCCAAAAGATAGAAGAATATATCTGTCCTTCTCTAAATCTCAAGCTCTTTCACTTGCTGAACCCAACAAATCACTGTTGATAGACAGAGCACAATAAGCCATGTGCCTCCCAATTTGTCTCTCTACAAGACATGATAAAATAACCCCCTCCCCATCCCAGCCACCAAGTTGTCTACAAAAGAGATTAACAGTGATGAGTCAGCAGTAACTGCTAGAACATGAGCGCTGCGCGCCCTTTGTTTTGTTTCTTGAAGCATTATGTTTTGTTTCCCGCCCAAAACTTTTCGGGGAAAGGGTCAATCCCGCCCGCCAACCAGGGAATAGATGAATTCTCGACACTTTGCCAGGGTTCGTGATCCCGGCTACTCCTATCACATGTTCTGGGTACACCTTTGGTAAATGTCCTTTATTCAGATTTGAAAGAATATTGTAAATCCTAATTACTCATGCTATTTTATATTGTGAAAAACAAATAAAGAACGTAATAAAACTGCCTTAAGGAGCCTGAGAAAACTATCAGAGTTAAATTTTACATCCCTCGTATATAACGTTTTGAATCCTAACAACAGCACCATACACTTGTGTCTGTGTTGCTATTTTCTCTTTGATACTTTCCAGGCACTTACGAGCGCAGTTGTTTCGGATCATCTATCGAGGCATTGGTGTATATCAGTGTTCCGATCAGGGATATTCCAGTTGGCCGCATCGTGGAGTTGGTAAGTTTACTTCTCATTTTGGGATTCAAATTACTCTCTTGTCTTAAGGAACTGGAGAGTTCAAGGTCACCAGAACGTAAGCTCTCCATTCAACATGCAACCTCCTTCAAATACATTCTCACTTTATCCTCCCATCGACATCTCGGCCTACCAATGGGTCTTGTATCTTCAGGTTTCCCAACTAAAATATTGTGTACACACCTGCCATCACCCATCCCCCCTCATTCTGTACACCTTGATTATCCTTAATTTGATTGGGGATGCATACAAACCATCAACTTCTCAATTCTTGTATTTTTTCATCCCTCTCCGTCTCAAATATAATTATTTGAAATACTTTGTTCTCAAAAACTCTAAATTTGATTCCAACAACTACTATAAACAATTAATATACTTTAGCAAGGCCTTGGCCTTGGGAAAATTCATTGTGTTGTGCCTTCAAACTCTGCCCAACAATCTCGGAGAAAGGGATTTAAATCCAAATGGGGTCAAAGTTCATTACTATATACATTACACAAAACCAGGGGATGAATGAATCGATCAAAGTTTGGAAATATGGTCACAAGGTCAATTTAATACCACTTGTAAAAAATACTTAGGGTAAAAAAATTTACACCTTAGATCATTTGACCACCTGTCATCAGCAGTCCATTCTATTTCATTTTTGTCAAGTCTGGGATTAGAGTATTTGAACAATGTTATTAGATAACCTCTAAAAACCAGAAGATATGGCTGGTTCTGTTTATTCACCTTATGTGTCTCATGTAGGAGAACAGTAAAGAGATCTTGTCTGTTCATCTTATGTCTCTTTTGTAGGAGAACAGTAAAGAGATCTTGTCTGTTCACTTTATGTCTCTTTTGTAGGAGAACAGTAAAGAGATCTTGTCTGTTCACCTTATGTCTCTTTTGTAGGAGAACAGTAAAGAGATCTCTAGCTCCCAAGAGCCATACCCAATCCCTAAAGAGATCTGGTTCCTAGTGGACCACTTGTACCGACACGGCTTGAAACAGCAGCACCTCTTTGAGCAGCCAGGACTTCACTCGGAGCTGGTCGCCATCAGGAACTGGCTGGACTGCGGCTCACCTGACCCCATGCGTATCCTTCCACCTTACATAGGGACTAATTTTATCAGGGGGGGGGGGGTTGTAATCACTTTACATTATAACAAAGTACAATAGTCTCGATGATAATTCAAGTGTTGAAAGTTGGAGGTAACAAAGGTTAGTAATCTAGTTGCGTGTTGTGACAGTAGGAGGAGTTGATGATGTGTTTAAGAGAAATTATCCCTCCTCCCACCTCTTTGTGTGTCTACAAATAGAACAGTAAGTTAAAAATTCAGCTACACATATTACCTCCCATGTCTAATGTGTTTGATTTATTTACAGAGTCTGTTCCTATTGTACAGTCATAGTACCAACTATAGTCGCTAGTTTCTTGTAAACACTGTTTATTTATTACGTAGTGACTTTGTTTTCAATATTCTTAACTCACAATTTCCCCGCTTTGATAATTTTTACCATGTCATTCTCTATAGTCAAAGTTTTTAGTAATCCACTCTTTGTACCAAATGAACAATCCGAGTGATATGATAACTGGATTAATTCTATAAGTCATCTAAAAACCACCATAATTATCCATACAAAGCCCCTATGTTGTCCTTAACAGGGATTTTCTGAATAAAACAATTGACTCTTTCTTTTACATTACTAATCATTTAAATTATTAGTAAAACTACCCTTAATTTTAGTGCTAGATATCTGATCCTAAAACACCCCCTAGGGAGCCTCATGAAAACCTGTTTTATCCAAGTCTTAGCCTGATTGATAAAATGGATTTGGCTCTAGGTAGAGATACAGACATAAACGGCATTGCTTGAACTATTTTCCCGAGTTCAATGGATCATGGAACGCTGACATGGTTCCATCAACATTTTTAGTGTGACTTTTTTGACCCTCACATTACTTTTTATATCCGGGTGGTCACGAGAAAGTTTTTTTTTACATTACATCCATGACTGTTTCCAGCCTGTGGTCAATTTTTTATTCAAGCCATATATTTCCTACCACCGGCTTGCTAGGCCTGTCACAGCTTCATATGCCTTATAACCTAACTTAGGACTAGGAAAGGTACAAAATTCAGTCCCCGGCCATTAATTCATCACTATGAAATGGTGAACCCACATTTCACCAATGATACATTTTCAGACATTCCGGGAATCTAACTTGGGACCCTTAGCTCAGTAGACAGACACACTACTTACTGGGCTAAGTCGTTAGATTCATGAGAAAGTAAGAACTGTTATTTATTTTATAAGTTGTATTTATTGTAATTTGGGGTTTAGTTTTTAGTAAAAATTTATTTGAGCTAAATACTGTTGAATGTGACATGTTTTCCTGAGCAGTTTCCCTCAGCAGGCGGAGTCCATTCTGTTGTAGAAGCTCTACTCCTCCTTCTTGAGTCAACAGCAGAGCCCATAATACCGTACAACCTTCATAATGTTTGTTTGGCAGCTGGCTCTAATTACTTACAATGTAAACAGGTGAGTAATCATCCTCATGACCAGGGTATTATTAACACAGTGCCCTGGCACACTGGTGTACCGTAGCGGTGAATTTGGACTGCCATGTGGCCACTTAGACCAGAGCGCCACGCGCCTGTGTTCAACAAAAACACAAATGATGTTAGAACGAGCAGCAACCGTTCATCTTCTGTTTTTAAATACATCTGACAAAATTAAAAGAATTTGCATAAAGTTAGTGTTATGAATAGGGGTCTGCGAGCTTAGGTTTTTTCATTCGAGTCAAACTCAAGTCGAGTATTTCTAAAAGCTTCTGAGCTCGAGTCAAGTTAGAGTATAGGCCTATTAATAATTTTAAAATGTTAAAAAGTATATTAAAACATGTGTTTTTAAAATATGAATGACATTCATTTTTATAAATAGTAAATACTTTTGAAAAAAGGTTAAACGATGGAAATATCGGTTTTTAAATTAGAAAAAACACTTATAAAACACAATTTAAAAAACAAGAACAACACTCATGTCTTTAAAGATATTGAAAGCCAGGTCTCCACTGTGGTTCAGATCCCACGTTAAACTGTAGGTCCTCCATTTCATTTCACAATCACCCTACCACTACACATAAGCTTAAGTGTGTATAACCCGAACGGGTAGTAAGACGCGGTGCTACAATAATAATAATTTAAGGACATTAAAATTACACTAACAATTATAAAACAAAGTTAATAAAACGAATAATTGCATGATGGCCTGGAAATGTATAGCAAGAAAGTATAGAAACACTGTGCAGTGATGTAAGGTAAGTGATAGTGAAGGAAGCCAACCTGAATGGTTAGGCCTAGATAGGAACAAACACACTTCTCTCTTCTTGTCTTCTTAAACTTTTACACTTTTCACTTCTTTAAAACTTACACAGTTGCACATTAGTTTAAATTTTCGGGAATATTACTTTTTCATCAATGTCTTTTCATATGAAAAATAAATATTGTAACCCCCCCTTTATGTACTTAGCTGTCAATATTTTTATTGGCGAAGCTTCATAACTGTCGAGGCCGGAATCTTTTTTGAAGCGATGTCAAAGATGATATTTGTTTCAAAACCAAGTTGAAGCTTTGCACACCCCTACTGTTTAGTACACCAAATGTTTACTAATGCTGTTAAGTATAGTTTGTTTGTTTGTTTGTGTCTTTTGAACAAAACACAGTATTCTCTTGTAACACTTTATTCTGTATCCCCAATAAACTTCTATTGCTTGTACTTGCAGCCTAAGCAAACCTCAATGTCAAAGTTCCACTTTAGTGAACAATTTGTTTTCAAATGGTTCATCATGTACATTCCATTCACCCCGTAAGGTAGCAAGCTTATCTTCCATTATTCCACCATGATGTAGCTTTTAAGATAGGGCCATAGTGTAATCAATCAAGGTAAGACTGCTTGCTACCTTTCAGGGTAAACAGAATGTACAGTCTGATCACACACTAAGTTTCTTTGTGTTATGTGAACGTTAAGTTGACTTTGATCTCGGCGGTAGGTACTGTCACAGCACAAATATTATTGTTTCCTTAAACATTTATTTATAAACCACATGACTTTTGTTAATATTTTCATATCGTCTTGCTTAAGAAATGCATTCACACACTTTTATTTGTATCTACATATTTACATAAATTATATATAGGGACATACACAACTCACATTTGCGATAACACGATTCCTTATGTGAATTCTACTGTTTTCATGGGGATAAAACAAATTTAAGTTATTTTTTTAAATAAACACATTTTCTTTGTAATTGGGCAAATACCACGCCATGCAATATAATTTTCAACATGGTAACACTGGCAATAGCACTATGCCAAGGATGCCATCTATACGGATAGTATTCGTTTTTGCTGATTGAGGTATAAAACGAATCACAGAATAGGTTACTATTTTCATGTATTAAGGCTTTTTTTTTCCTGGCTAACATTAAAAATCATGATTTCTACTTTTACACATATTACGATACTTAAAGAGGATGTCTACTGGGTCATCAAAGTCCTTGAAAAGTCACGAATTTTCATTGTTTTGGTCAGTTTGAATTTCCTATGTATCGTAACAACACGAATGCGTCAAAAGTCACACCACCCACTACCCATGATGCCATGCACTAGCCGCAAGCTGCCTGGTTGTTTTACCATGATACCAAGGGCAAGGTTTACATTCGTCATCTAGTTAAATTTTAATGTTTTGTGTGAGTGCATTATACCTATATATACATTATAATGTCTGACCGTTTACTGAAAGAAGTTTTTGGTCAAAAAAGGTCACCAAATAGTCACTAATTTTTGTTTCTTCAACTCAGTAGACACCCTGTTAAATTTCTATTTCGATAGAGCGATCCTTTGTTTTCAGCCTTTAAAAGATTTCATGCTAGGTCCAAGTAAGGACAATAAATATATATGGCCCTTGCCACAGGCAGTCATGTTTGTCAAAATTATATATTCTTTATTTTTATTCTCTTCTTATTTGATAGTAGTTTAGACTTTAATGATGATATGTTTCGGTGTTATTATTGTTTGGTCTATACATAAATTGGAAGTCTATTATTTCAATATAGCTATTTGTAAAACTCGAAAGTAATGATATTGAGATATCGAGTTTGACATTACTAAGAGTGAAATCTTTTGTGCATATTTATATTTGATTCTTCTCCTAATATGCTAATAAATAGTTAAATATATACAACATGAATGAAAAATGTAGACAGTTTTATCTTAGGTCTTTATAATAAATTCTAATTTGACTCGTATTTAAGTAAATAATAACATCGCTTTCAGCATATAATATCATCGCTTTTTGAGAAAAATAACCTCACCTTTTGCATGTCTCTAATTATAGATTTGTTGTGTACATGCCTAGGTTGTGATGCAGCTACCAGAGCACCGTAAAAATGTCTTCCTGTACTTGTGTGCGTTTCTTCAAGAGACACTTGGTCATGTCACGGAAAATGGACTTGATGCAAAAACAGTTGGTAAGAGTATTCACTGCCATTTGAAATAATTAGAGGTGTGTGACTAGTCACATTTCACATTGAGTCTAGTTTGAATAGATTTTAAATGATAGCCTTGAGTTATTTTCCAATTCGAGTAATATAGAGAAATATTTGTACTAGAAATATAACAGCTCAATTTCTGTCAAAGATATATGAATTAGGGTTCGTATTCAATTTATAATTCTGGATCTTAATATTTGAAGAATTCTTATAGGATTTGATGCAAATCCAAAAGTCTAAATTAACTTTTTAAATAGGTCAGCATTGATCCATAATAATTATCTTGACAATATAAACCTACAAATCCAGTTATATTTTAAATCTAGTCATTATTTCAACATGGTTTACTGACCTTATTCTTTTACTGCATTCAATTAAATATATGTTTTAAAAAAATCCTAATATTTAGACTTGGATTCATTTTGAACCCTTTTTATTATTTATTTTGCATTTATTTTGAGTAAGGCAGCAAAGATTCAGATTCAAATCCAAATTGAAAATCTTGTATTGACGCAGAGCTAAATAGTTTATACAAATGTATTGTTGCAGCCACTCTTTTCGGCACCATCTTCCTTAGAGACCCCCCAAGGAGTCGCGCTGAGCTGTCGTCACGATCTCGCAACAACCAGGCTGTCACGCGCAAGAAGGCCAACTTTGTGTACCACTTTCTAGTCAATGATCAAAGTGACTTGATACTCGGACGTTAGTCAGACACGATGACGTGTCACAAACTTTCTCTTGGATGACCTGAGCTGCTTCTAGCCCCAAATAAATATCAATGTGACGGAATGGGATGTCGTTCAATGTCAACAATTATTTAGTTTAATTAAAACCAGTCAAAAACTGATTTTTATCAATATATTTTTTCGATAATTTCACATTGTGGGCATGTTTTGGTTAACTCGAAATAACAAGACTGTCTTTGTTTGTGTATATTATTTAATGTGAATGTCTTGGGGCATTAATATGCCATACCAAAATATAATCATTCCAAAATATTATTATTTTAGGTTTTTAAAAAAATTAATAATTCATAAGCCTAAATAATAGGATTGTGTGAAGTCCACTTTTTCAACTAAAAGCGAAGTCACTTCAAATAATATGAAATACTACCGAAGCCGAATCGAAGTTTGAATATTTTTAAAAAATGTTTAATGTTGGATCAAAAAAAAATTAAACTTTGCATTACTATGTAAGTTGAATTTATCACTGATGAAATGTGGGTTTACCCTTTCACAGTGATAAATTGACTGCCCAGGACTGGATGTTGTGCCTGTTCTAGTCTAGTTATACTATATGGCATATGAAGCTATGACAGGCCTAGCCAGCCGATAGTGGAAAATATATGGCTTGAATAAAAAACTGACCCAGGCTGGAAACATTAATGGATATACAGCAAATTACTATGTAAATTTAGGTATTGAATATAATTTACAAAATTCTATATTTAAAATATGATTAATATATTTTGTCTTTCGGATATGGAAGGATAAACTTAGAAGGAAAGTTGCTACTTGAGTTTTGCATCCAGAACTAACGTAGCGTAAATAACACCTGGTTAAAAAAACAGGAAAACTATAAAAACACAAGGTGCCGCTGGGATGGCAGATAGTAACTGATGTAGGATGTGGAGACAAGAGTGCAGAAGTGATCATAAACTGTCAGATGGTGTGAAGTGGTGAGAATAGAAGAGAGGAAGAGGCCAAAGATAAAGAACTGGGATATGAAGGATTTGGATGTAAGGCATTTTATCAACCACTGAAATAGAAATATGTGGAAGAGTAAGGAAGCAAAGACACCATGGTGGAATGACTGAGGAAAAGATGTCATGATGAAGAGTTGTATGGGAATAAAAGGACATGTTGGGAGGAGCTAACACAGAAACTAGAAGAAGACAGCAAAGGGTATATATGAAAAGGCTTTTTGGAATAGTAAAGAGTAGAAGATATAACAAGGAAGCTATTCGAGCATTGCAGAAGTAAAATGGAGAAGTAGTCAGCAATATAAAGGAGATTAGGAACGAGATGAAAACATTTCGATGATGAACTACTAAATGCTGGTGGAGTAAGAGGAGAGGAGGAAGAGAATCATGATGGTTTGAGAACAAATGCAGGAAAAGGGGGGTGGGGGTTCAAAACGGAGGTGCTTTTTCACCATCACCGTTTGTAACTGTCATGGATGATGTACGATACTAAAAGACATGAAAAGAGAAGAGAGTGAAGACCTAAATGCCCTGATATACGTGAATGACATGGCGATTTGGGGAGACACTGAGAAAGAAGTACAGGAATGACTGGCTAAGTGAGTCTCCAAGTTCAAGTGCTGCAAGTGTCTGTAAGGAGAACAACTGGAAAGTATACTAGTTCAAATACCTGAATAGTATGGTCTCCTGTAAGAGCACCATAAAGCAGAAAGTACTCAACAGTGTGACCAACAGATGAACATTCTTTAATTTGACACTACAGCTACTGTGGGGCAAGATTAGTCCATATAAACAATACCTTGTCCCCCATTCTTATGAACAATTTAGAGACTTGCACAGTGAATAAGAGTTGAATGAGCTGCAAGCATGTGAAGTGATAAACACAGAGAGAGAGAGTAAGGAACAAGGACACGAGAGAGCAGCTAGGAGCGAAGGAACCAATGGAGGAAAGGTTAAGGTCACTAAGACTCGGATGGTTTGGCCATGTGAAAAGAACAAAAAACACAACACTACGTGTACACGTGGAAAGAAAGGAAGGGGGCAGGAGACCAGTTGGACGACCCAGAAGTAGGTGGGTGGATGAGATAAAGGAAGATGTAAACAAAGAGAGAGTTGGACAAGAGAGATGGGAGTAGAAACGTTCATTGACAGACAGCGTTGGCGAGATCTTGTTCGCAAACACCGTGCCCAGCAAGCTAGAGGGGCTCCACGACGACGATGATGATGATGATGATGATGACGACTGCAAACACTAATTTATCATGGAAACAACAACTACAGAGAATGAAGAAGAAAAACATAAATGTGTGTTTTAACTAAATTCTTTTTTGGTAATTACCGAATCTGGAATTTTACTTTCGAATCGAAGTTAAAGCAAACAAAGATTCGAAGTTGAAATAATTATTCTTTTTCCTTAATTTGAGATAACTTTTAGCTCTTATAAATCAGTTCAAATAAGCTTTTTTCTCTTCTTTGTAAGAAAGTAGAGGAACTCAACTAAACATAAGTTAATTACAACTGCGGCACAGTGCATTATTGCCTCAATTACTTCATGCAAGCTATTATAATTTAAATATTTCCCAAAGAGGCAAAGCTAGTTTAAAAATAAACAAAAAAAAGAGAGAAAAATTATCATAAAAACTTGTCAATGCATCTTTTTAAATATTTGAGCTGTGGACCTGCAGATCTCACTCAAACACGCAAGTGCTCATTTAACTGAAGTTCTAGAACAAGAATTTATTAATTCACGAATTCACATTATTCCAATAGCCTGATGAAGTTAAATAAAAAACATCACTCGGATAGAGCCAGTCGTTTCTCAAACATTATAAGAGTCATTAAGGAGGGCATTACTTAAGGGTGTGCAAACTCAATTTTTTTGCAATTCAAAGTGAACTCAAATCGAAGTTTGAATATTTTTTGCTAAATGTTTTTTATGCTTTAAAAATATCATATTGTGCTTAGTTTAATAACTTCACTTTCTATATGATTTTAGTGAATACAATTTTAGATCCAGTTATAATTACAACATACAATTCAATTAATTCGGATTTTTTTATATGAATATTAATTTGTTTTGTACAGAGTGTACTTTGTATCCATTGTCACATATGCAGCAGAAACATGGACATTGAATGTAAGAGAGACAAGGAAAGTGAAGGACATGGGAATGAAGTTTGTGAGGAGAAACAAGATTAGGAGTGAAGTTATCTGGGAAAGAGTAGGAGTACACGGTTTACATGAGATAGTAGAGGAAGCAACACTGAGATGGTATGGGCATGTAATGAGGATGTTGGAGTACATGAGATAGTAGAGGAAGTAAGACTGAGATGGTATGGACATGTAATGGGGATGTTGGAATACATGAGATAGTGGAGGAAGTAAGGCTGAGATGGTATGGAGAAGGAGAGGATGCCAAAGAAAAGTTTGGAAATGAAGTATGTGGGATAAAGATTTCAAGGGAGGCCAAGAAAGAGATGAGAGGAGCAGAGGGAAGAAATTAAAAGAGGAAGAGTAGTGGAAGGATAGAGGAAGATGGAGGCATCTTACTAAACTGACCTGGCTACAGGCTGGAAACAGTTGATGATGCTGACTTATTTGTTTTGTACATAGTAGCTCAAAATTGCAACTGAACATAAATGAAGTATTTTAGTTGTAAATATCTTTATTGACAAAACTTTGTAAATTATCAAAGTTTTAATTTTTTATTGGACTCAAGTCTTAAGCTGTCATTTTTCATAGCCAAGTGAGAGTTTTAAAGTTTCGCATACCCCTATGATTGCTAACATAAGACTCTAAGTAGACCCCAGAGCTACGCAAGAATGTGTATAATAAAGGTTTTAGTGGTGTTCTGAAACATGTTTGGTTAATTTTAAATTTCAAGTGCATTTTTTCTCATTGATGAGACATTTGTTTTATGATTTAATGTCTGGAAGCCAAGGTGTGAGTGGTAAATTAGCCAATTTTAAGTTGAACTGGTTGTCTCAGCAATCCATAAATAATTTTTCAAAAGCCGGTACAGAGACAAGATTGGAAGGGAAACACTTGAACATAAAAATCTGGGAACGCAGACACAAAAACATGATTAAAACTCAGAAACTCAATTCAGGGTTTTTGCGTGGGACAACACAAATCCAAACTACACAAGTAAAAATATATATATAACCTTGACACAGTTTGTCTTAAGGTCATTCAACCATCAATATTTTATTGCACAGTTTTAACAAGTGTATAATTATATAAAAATAGTGATTTGTTTGTTTCACATCATCACAGTTCACAAGTTATAAGTTATTTTTATAAGAGATAAAACTTGCTATTTTATACTTGTCATTATACTACTGTTAAGGTAAAGTAATTAATGTATGAAGCTGAAATTTAGAATAACTAGACATTTATATGAGGTGCATACAGTGAAATATTTATATTATTAACCTACTCCCTGGCGCAGGCGCGAATCAACATTTCATTGTAATGCCATCTATCATTGAAGCTAATAGATGGGGCTACCAGTTAATTGCTTTACTATGACCACGAATAAAGCAATAAGTGAGTTACGAAAATACGTGTCGAATAAGAGTAAGTATGCAAGTAGGTGTATTAACAAGGCACGGCACCACAAACATTAACATTAGTCTGGTTCTTGCAGGCCAATAGACACTTGTGATGTGAGATTTTGTTCTATCAGAGAATATTAATAAATTACCACATATGGGAGTAATCTCTATTTGGATCTGATGATGCAGAGTTCATCTTTGAAAAAAGAGAATAATGCCAAAAAAATTAACTCATCTAAAAGTACATACTTCACTCAATAACACATTATTAATTAATGATTCAAGTATACTTGTTTACACGGCTTTATATCAAGTTGAGCTGCATTTATTTAATGTTGTACTAACACTACATTCTTAGGATTGAAATGTCTGCTTACAATCAGTTTATATCTGATAATATTGTTTTACATTCAATCTGTTTATATCAACTTTTAGTCATATTTTTTATAATGTTATATAAATGTGCTAGACAAAACACAAATGGTGACTACTCAAACCAGAATAAGGTTAAACCAATGTAATGCCGAGTTCTGCCTCTTTATTGTACCTCCTAGAAATTACTTCTGGTTTCTAATTTATTTTATATATAAGGCTACTATTACAATCATCATCATCATCATAATAATGGACTGTTTCCTGCCTGTGCCCGAGGAACAGTTTAGTAAAATGCCTCCACTTTTTTTTAAGTGTATGCCACCAGGGTTTGCCGGCTAGACATTCCTGGTCTTATACTGGCAGGGGCAGATATGTGACTGCATCTTCTCAGGTTGAGGCACCCTGTAGATGTGGGTGGTTACTTTGTACCGATGAGATGATGATTATTGTATAGTACCAGTAAAAGTCTTAAACCTAACTTAAGTCTAATTAACCAGATTATGGTGACCATTAGAAACAATTTCCTTTTTGGGAAAAAATACCAATGGTATTGTCGGGAATCAAACCCGGAGCCTTTAGATGTGTAATAAGGAAGGATGATCGTTAGACCGGCTTTCATCCTTCTCTTTACTTCCATCTTCCTTCCTTACCCCTGTCCATTCTCCTCCCCTCACTCGCACACTTACTGTTATCTGCTCCACACATCACCTAATACAATATACCGCTAAACAGTAAGAGGAAGAAGTAGAACTTGACAGTATTTGTAACAGTGATGGAAAGTATTGTGACATAAACTGTCAGCGGGAACAAGCAGTAATTTGTGATGGACAGGAATTGATGGCAACCGATCTCATTTAACCTTAAAGAGTGTAAACACTAATGGGTGGATAGTAATTAAATGTAACCAACAGGAATGGGCAGGAATATTTTTAAGTAAATGAAAGGAGCAACCGAGCAAGTATTGAATAGTAATTTAATATTATATAACAGGAACAGTTAAGAATGAACAGTAAATCTATGTATATATCAGAGTCATGGAGAAATAACACTAAGTGTTGATAGTATTAGATAGGAAAAGGTACCATTGGCATTGACCTTTTACTTGATCTAAAACTTTGGTTGGAAATTATTAGTATAATTCCTGTTCACGACTGTTAAAGTATTTGATTTAGTTAGGTTGAATATTATTTATTCCTTCTTTTCGCTACTAGATTAAGCTTGAAACTGTCTTTACATAACTACTAGTTTCTGTTCATTACAAATCCTGCTTGATACTATGCTACTATTTTATTTTGTTTTCCGCTCGTAACTACCTTGAGAGTGACTTCCTGTTTAAAATCATTAGTTCTTCCTTAGGGTTGATCAGCAAAAAGCTGTAATTTAAAGGAAGGAAGGATATTTATTGAATTACAGCTTCCATTTTTGGCCTAGTATTAAATTATATATATTTATAGATTTTACTGTGTAGTGAAGTATGTATTGAAATATAAAATGTATAGTAACTATCTAAACTGGCCTATTCTTCATCATTATTAGTGATGGGTTCATCATGGCATGTTTTTTGTTGCCTGTATAAACAGTTTTATATAATGCACCTGTACATGTAATTTATTATTTCTAGATTTAAAACTCATTTGAAAATCTTTGTAAATATTAAACAATACTCACCAGTCATTCCAAGTAAAAAATGAAGTGAGTGAAAACACTACATTATTTATCTGTTATAATTAATCTTTCTAAATTAAAGTTTTAATTTTATGATAAACACATTTATTTTAGTTTAGTTTGATGGAATAAACAGGCCTACCAGGACAGGGCTTCACAAATCAGAAATAGGAAAGGGCCAGTCGGGTTTTGGACCACAGTTAATGTTCCGTCACTTATTACCTCTTGTCCTAATTATCTCAATTACGAAGCAACTTCTTTTATGTGTTTAAGGTATTAGCAGAGAGGAATAAAATAAACAAAAGTAACTTGCCTTAAAAATATTATTTTACTCCTTGTAACATGTGTTAAAATAATAGTTTCAACTTTACAACAACCTGCTTCGGTGACCACATGGTCTAAGGTGTCACACTCGCAATAGATTAGACTGTCGACGACAAGGATATCAAGATTTTAATCTCAGTCGGGTGTACTGATGTTGGTTTTCTACTTTCCCTCCACACAAATGTAGGTACAATTCCTTTAAATTCAACCTTTCTCATCCCTAGCTCGAGCGTAATTGGTACATATGTATAATGTGAACAGGTAGTAAAATGCAATGCTTAAAAAAATATATAGTTGATTTCTTACATATTATACTACTATAAAGCCACATGTCTGACTCACTCACTCACTAATATTAATGTTTACCCACTTCCAGATGAGCTAAAAACTTGAAATTTGACAAACTTATAGCTTCTAGCCTGTAACCGACGGGAAAATTCCAAAAAGTAAAAAAAAATTCAACCCTCGAAAAAAATTCAAAGTGGCGAAGCAACTTTAAAGTTGTTGCGGTATATACAATACAATACCGGTAACTTTAAGTTTTTACGTTCAAAACAACGCTGGAATTACATTAGTTTACATCTACTTGAAAAGAAAACTCACTGCGGGTGTGGGGTGGAGCCCCCAGCGAGCAAAGCGAGTAAATATATACAAAATCACATATTGTTTAAGCATTGCGTTTACTACCTGTTCACGTTATACACATATATACTAATTAGGAGCATATAACCCGAACGGGTAAATAATTAATAATAATACTAATTATGCTTGAGCTAGAGATGAAAAAGGTTGAATTTAGAGGCTGCTTAGCAAGGACCATTTATTTGGTTTTAACCTTCACTTCGGCTTCAATTTGAACTTAAAAAGAAACCTTCGCACGCCAGTCAGATATTCTCCAACCCCAAGGGGGACAGAAGTTGTGAATGGATATTAATTAGATTTCAAAATTACGTCGTTTTACTAATAAGGGCAAATACTTTCCTCAAATTCCTAAATTAAAATATAGGGTATGAATACTTAGTGAATAATTTCCCCCCAGTTACATTTTGAACAAGTTTTTTTTTAAATTGTTTTTAATGATTTTACTGCTGCTATCATTTGAAATATAAGTGTAAATCTCCCTTATAATTGTAAATTAATCATATCATTGTTTTGACCTGTAATGGCACATAAGACAAGCAACTATTCTGTTTCTCAATTTTAAACCAAGCTGATTTTTCCAAGAACACTGTTTCTTTATTTAGAGCAAGCTAAACAGCCGAGAGAGCACTTTCCCGCGACTTGTTACACCCGAGGGGGATAGCTCACATCCTTACATCATGTATCAAATCTTTTAGAATAGCTCAAGGAGGAGTTGAAGCGTTGGATAAGTGAAGGAGAACCGTGTGGGCTTACAAAATTATTCCGAACAATAAACTGCAGCCACATCAGCTTACACCCGCGTGTACTAATTACTCCAATATTTCAGGGATGAGGAAGGTTGAATTTTAGAGGAATTTTACCCGCATTTGCATGGAGATATAGTGGGGGAAACCCTTAGTACCCCTGACATGGATTTGAACCCCGATCTCCTTGTCATCTGTATTCCAGTATTGGGAAAGTGATGCTTTGGACGATGTGGCCACCAAAGCGGGTATTTCATTTGTTGAGTGAGCTATAAAACATTAATTACAAACATCAGCTTTGAACCCAAGACTCCAGACTCTGTAGGTAAATGCGCTACTTATTGAGCCAGAGTGTTGGACAGCAAAATGCTTGTGCAAGTCATGGTTTATTTGATATTATATTCTGAAAACATGTAGTCCCTTAGTTTGGGAGACTTGAATGCAAAATATTTTTTTTATTTGAAGTGAGAATGTTTGAACTGTAAACATTTTCACCAATTATTTTGTTCAAATGTTGACAACCATGAAGTTGGCTTTGTCAATGAGGAAAACCATTTAGGTGGTTTATCTTTGACTAAATATTCTAGTAGTTGTGCAAACTACAAACATATCTATAAAACCATGCAAGATATCTAATTGTTTTATAGTAATAATTCTCTTAAACATAAAAGTGTCAATTTTCCTTTATTGCATCTTTTAAAAACCATAAGCTAGGTAAATAGGGTGTTTTTAGATAATGTTCTAGATTATGTATAGTCCTGACAAATAGTAACAACACTGTAAAACTATCTATTGGTATGAAATTAGATTAGCTTAAAAAAACTACTAATTATTTCAATTTATACTTTTGCCTCGTTATGTTTTCCTGGAAAACATATCAAGCCTTGTATTTCTGTCAAATCTAGAATAATCTTGTGATGAAAACTCTGTTTTAAAAATACTATTTACTGTTCTTTAGAATATATGTCGGCAACCTTAGTTGGGCTCCAATAGCCTTATAACCGTACAAAAAGTCTCGCAATTGCCTGATTGTTTCTCCATCAAATGTTTGCTTTTTTTGCGTCTGTCTTTATAGTTATTCCTTAAATTCAATCTTTCCTCAAATATTTATTTCCCCATCTTTATATATATAAAATATAAATGTAGAACATATGAAGTGTACAGTTTCGTATTTATTTTTCTTATAACATAATAACATAATTAATTATGACCATTCAATCTAATATTAGTTACAATCAAATATTATTTGAAAGTGCTTGATATGTTTGCGAGTTTAGAAGACTAAAATATCAACTTTTAATGATGTAGTTTTATTACGCGATCAATTGAAAATTGCCGTGAGATTGACGACCAGTCGATTGTGACCGACAAGTTGCTCATCCCTGTTTTTGTACATTGTTTAGCTCTTACCTTAGATAACTTTTGTGTTTATTCTCATTACTTGGCCATAATTATATTTTGTGTGTATAATAAATAATTATTATGTATTATAACTGAATGTACAGAAAATAATTGGGTTAAGGTGGTGGATGGATATATGTGTCTAGTTTTCTAGCAGTGTTCATGACATTTAGTTATTTATCATTAATTCTAGTCTTAATTTATAGCAAAAATATTGTATTTATAATTCAAACCTTTATTTATAACCAAACTTTTTCCTGCCATCTTTTAGGCATCAATTTAATATTGTAATTTATCCGTGTACAGCAAAGAAAAATAAAGGATATTAAAAAAAAAACTGACAAGTTAAGCTCTCATTACAACTGTCCTAATCCACATTCCCCTTGTACCACTAGCTGTACTGTCCTACTCCACACTCACCTTGTACCACTAACTGTACTGTCCTACTCCACACTCACCTTGTACCACTAGCTGTACTGTCTTACTCCACACTCACCTTGTACCACTAGCTGTACTGTCCTACTCCACACTCACTTTGTACCTCTAGTTGTACTGTCCTACTCCTCACTCACCTTGTACTACTAGTTGTACTGTCCTACTCCACACTCACTTTGTACCACTAGCTGTATTGTCCTCCACACTCCCCTTGTACCACTAGCTGTACTGTCCTACTCCACACTTCCCTTGTACCACTTGCTGTACTGTCCTACTCCACACTTCCCTTGTACCACTAGCTGTATTGTCCTACTCCTCACTCACCTTGTACCACTAGCTGTACTGTCCTACTCCACACTCACCTTGTACCACTAGCTGTACTGTCCTACTCCACACTTCCCTTGTACCACTAGCTGTATTGTCCTACTCCACACTCCCCTTGTACCACTAGCTGTACTGTCCTACTCCACACTCACCTTGTACCACTAGCTGTACTGTCCTACTCCACACTCCCCTTGTACCACTAGCTGTATTGTCCTCCACACTCCCCTTGTACCACTAGCTGTACTGTCCTACTCCACACTTCCCTTGTACCGCTAGCTGTCACCCGGGACCTCTTCTAGTGTTAACATTTTACAAGTGGGAAATAGGTCCTTTTTTATAACAGTGAAAGAATTAAATAGGTAACAAAAATAGATGTATTATACAATAACATAAAAGTTGACATCGGGTTACAATTGGCAAAAGAAAATAGAAAGTTGGACCAAAGAATAATAACATTGGTTGAAGTCCGTTAAATAGGCAAAGGAAAACAAGTAACTCTTAGGGCCAATCTTACAATGTCTCGTCAAAGTCCTCGTAACTTAACTGTTCGTAAAGTCTAACCATTGGTTAAACTTGGCGTTGTGTTTTACAATACTATTTTTATGTGCTCGTCAAATTACGAACAGGTGCCTTCCATTAGTTACTATCGTTAACTTTCTCGGAGCGCTAGATTTGTTTCAAAGCTTTTGATTGGCTTAATTTTACCATAGAGAATATAAGCAAGTCATTACAACGTCTATGGAACTGTGATGAAAACAAATCGATCAAAGCAAATCCAATTTATTAAGACTGTTTAAGGTTATCTAGTATATTTTATCATATTTATTTGTCTACTAAAACGTTTGTTGAA